>SJXQ01007151.1:83300-102693 GCA_006408695.1 Aepyceros melampus
CCCTGTCCTTCCACGTGAAGCTCAGCCCTGCCCCTCCCTCCTGGTCTCACCACGCCCCCTGCAGTACCATTGCTCTCATGGAAACAGAGCCTCAGGCTGCAGGGTCACCTGGAGATGCTTCTGTCCCCTCAACTCCACGTAAGCCACCCTACCCGGGGAGGTGCTGATCTGCCCCCTCCCTGCTCTGCCTCAGGGGCTGAGACAGGAGAAGGGTGTGGGAGGCGAGTCTAGAAGGGGGGAGCAGGTGTGTGTAATCTGAGTTGGGGCCCCTGGGGACTCTGTTACTGCTCCCCTCGAGCCAAGGAGAACGCGGCTCTCAACCTTGGCATTATTTGTTAAGTCCCATTTCTCTCTCACGCTCCTCATCAAATTGGCTACCCAGTCCTTGCTGACTGCCTCTCAAAAATACCTCCCCTGTCTGATGCCTCCCTTCCGATCCCACAGCCCCCAACCTCATTATCTCCTGCCGGGAGAGCTGTTGCAATCGCTTGCTAGCAGGTCTGTGAACCTCCAGGCTCTCTCGGCTCCAATCCATCTTGCGCACTGCTGCCAGATTAACCTTCCAAAGCAGTGCTTTCTAAACTTTGGCGTGCATGAGAATCACCTGGGGAGCTTGTTAAAAATACAGATGCCTTGACCCCAACCTATAGATTAGGATTGAGCAGGTCTGGGTGGGGCCCAAGGTATATGTATTTTTAACAAGTTCCCAGGTGACTCTGAGGTCGTCAAGGTTGGAGAATCTCCGGCACAGCTCTCGCCATGAGTGCTCCCTTCAAAAAAATAAGTTTCAAAGGCTCTCCACTTCCTACCCATCTCTTTCAGTCTTTACGGCTTGGCATACTCATGCCAAGTCTACCCTTCAACCCACTCTGCCTCAACAGGAACCGCATCCCATGATGAATCCTGATTGCTCACATCTTCCCATGCAAGCTTTTCACTTCCTTGTCTCCTAACTTGTTCAAGCTGTTTCCTGTGCCCTGGGTGGGGACAATGCCTTATTCACTTCAGGCAGACCTGGGAGGTGCGGGACCTGCAGGCAGAAGGAACACCTGGGTGGGGACAATGCACCGTCGTACATCTTGGAATGGAAATCCAACGCACAAAGAAGGGATACCTACACTGACACAAAATAAATGCTCCTTTATTCTTCAAGGTGACATTCTGAAACACGCATTTACCCAAGGTTGCTCAACAACATAGAGAGAGCTGCTGATAATCAGATCTATTTGAGCCCCAACCCAGGATTCTTTCAACCTCATCCTATTTGCTACCATTGTAGTTAAAGCTGATATAAGGAGCTACCCCAGGTCAGGGTTACTTTTCAACCTGTGAAGATAAATCAGAGTTGACTTATTTGCATTCCTTACATAGTAGGGCTTGTGACCAAAAGCTCATTTTGCCCACTGGGTGCTGAAGGTTAGGAGTACCGTTTACAGCAATGACAGAGTTTCAGGAGCTCTCAACCAACTTCCACTTTCCTTATTACCTGGAGTAACCAATTCTTTCTGATATGCTGTCTGTACAGCTTACTGAGTGCTACCACACACGCTACATACATCTTTGCATCCAACTGGCTAAATAATTACGTAGAATGAAAGAAGATCAAAAAAGAATACACATTATATAATACTCTAAACATGTAGTCTAAATGACAGAAGGTAAATTTAGCATACTTGCAGAATATATAGAATATATAATTACAACATATTCTTATTATATATAATTGAAAATCATTGTACAAAAATTAATTGTACTAGCCAATTATGATAGAAACAATGAAACTGAATTATAATTTTAAAACTTGGGTCTGTTACAATAATTTCGACAAAATGAAATATTTAGGGATGATTCTGACAAAAGACCTAAAGATCTATGCATTGAAAAATATAAAATATTCTTAAGAAAAATTAAAGACAACCTAATAAATGGAAAAATACTTTGTTCATGGGTTGAAACACACAACAACATAGACAAAACTCTACATAATTATGTAGAAAGCATGCAAAGTAATCTGTAGTGACAGAAAGGAGGTCAGCGTTGCTTTGGCGGTGGGTGGGATTGGTGGAATGAAGGGGAGGAAATGACAAGCAAGGGGCATGAGGAAATTCTGGAGTGACAGGTATGTTCACTAGCCTGATTGTAATGGTGATATGATGGATGGTACATACATCAAAACTTACCAAATTGTACATGTTCGTGTAGTTTTGGGTACATCAATTACACTACAATAAAGCTTTTTTTTTTTTTAATTAAATGTTGATAATGTTTCCTTTTTTAATGACTTCTTCCTTTAAATGCCTTTCTCAAATAACTAACTACATACGTCACTGGTTAACAGGGCTCTGTGTGTAACGTAAATGGCCTGAGAGTGGAGAGCAATCATCATTTAGAGCTGAAACAAACCCTGGAATTATCTAACATGATGTATAGATTAAAGAGTTGAGGTTGAAGAGAGTTCAGTGAGGTCACCAAGGCCGAACAGGTGGTTGAAGAGCAGAGTTAGATACACACTCCCAGCTCCCCTGACTTCTGATGGCTCCCTGAACCCATATCTGTATTCCTCTACAAAGTCTGGGAACCAGTGATCATTCTAGAAGCAATCCTCAATGAAGCAAAGTTGTCTAACTGAAATCCTATCCACATGAAGAACATGGCAGCTGGAAGACGACCAGCTATGAATAAACAAGAGTGCTCCCACCAGGACACAACCATGTTGGCACCTTGAGCTTGGAATTCCCAGCCTTCAGAACTGTGAGAAATAAATTTCTGTTGTTTATAAGCCACCCTGTCTGTGGTATGTGCACCCTGAACAGACTAAGACATACGAAGTAATGGAAAAAAATCTATTTGGCTGATTTGAGATCACTATATCAGCAAAGAGTGAGAAATTATACACAGAATACATGAGAATCTGAATGGATAAAGTGAAATGATTGTGAATAAAAATATTACATTTGCTATGCCCACTTCCATCATATAATAAAATATATGTTGGCAACTTTGCCTTAGGAAAAAAAAAGAACATGGCAGCTGACTGCTGGGACCACTTGAATGTGATAGCTCATCAATGGGACCAGGGGTACAAACCTTTTTATACTCTGCTCAGCTACACTCTCTGGTCCACAAACATAAGATCCCTCTGTTTCTTTCCATTACCAGTAGGATGGCCTACTAATGATGACAGTGCTTCTAGTTAAATTTCATAATGGGCAGAGGCTGGCAAGGATGGAGGAATGGAGCACAGATGTTGAAGACAGACAGTTTTGGGATCAAGTCTCCTTTTTTTTTTCCATTTAAGATCCAAGCAAACTTGGGTCAAGTTAACCTCCCTGAACTTACTCTTCTTTAAAGGTGAGATAATACTCATCTCATTGAATCATGAGGGATTATTAAATGAAATCACACAGCGTCAGTCGGACATGTAATACAAATGTTCAAACAGTGGTAGCTTCTAGTTAGTGAACACTGTGCAGTCTTAGAATCATGATTAGCCAGTGATTACCATGACTACTTTACCACCCTGGGCTGTATCAGAACTCGGTCCCCACTCTCTCTCCTATGGTCCTCACCATGCCTTCTCCACCACTCTTGTTAATATTCTCTATGCTACTGAGAATCACTGTTTTATCTAATGAGCCTCAGCGATTGCTGGGAGTCTGCCTTATCCCCTAGAACCTCAGACCATAGATTATCTTTCATTCACCTCATTTTTTGCTGCAATCTAGTCCTTCCATGGATAAACCGAAGACTAAGTCAGCAAAATCCAAATGAGTAACTGAGAGTATAGGGGACCTGGCAGCTTAGTTCATTTGTAAACAGCCTGGACACTCAACTTCAAATGCTTAGGTTCATGTTTTAGCTCCACCAAGGGACAAAACCCCTCATGCATCAGTCTCCTCATCTTTAAAATGGGCACTACCTCAAAAGGTTGTTGTAAGAATGGCACAAAACCATGCAAAGCTGCTGGCACACAGGAAAACGCAAAACAAGGTCTGGCAGTTATTATCATTACTGCTTCTGTAGGGACAGGGGAAGAAATGAAGAGGCCTAGGTAAGGTGAATTCTCGAGGGAACAGAAAAAGCCAGCCTTTCAAAACAACTGGTAAAACCTCCAGGGAGACAGGTAGCAATAACAACCATTAAGGCTGTTTGTGAAACCGCTTTCAAAGAGGGAGCTCTAGTGGAAGCCTGGATGAATAGAAAGGGTTCCCAACCCTTGCTTTCTTTTTGCCACAAAGATGTCAAGGTGAATGAAGAAGATGCTTCAAGCTGCTGCATGCCATGAGGTGTCAATGGCTCAACCTCTGTCTGGTTTTTGATAAAAGACAGCCTGAGCACAAGGAAAAAAAGGGGGAAAGTGAAGAAGAAAAAAAAGACAAATTGGATGCTTGACAAGCTGGCTTTCAAAGGAGACAGGTATTAAAGTTTAGAAGCGTGATGCTGGACTCCACGTTACAGAAAATGAATGATTTCAAACGTGGAACATATTAGTTGCAGGCTTTGGCACCGGCGACTGGTTAAGAGCAAGAAAGCAAAAGAAGAGCACACAGAGTCCCGCTTGTGTAATCAGGCTGCATTATCCACTCCATGAGGACAGAACAAGATCAAGGAAGAGGCATTTGTGGGACAGAACCTGCCCCGATGACGAGGAGCCAGTGCAGAGCGGGCCCAGGCTTTCTCTGCGGCTCTGAAACATCCCTTTGAGAGCCAGTCTACTTGCCATGATTCCCAGCAAGTACCAGGGAAAGACTGTGCTTGTGCCTCAGGACAAACCAGCCCACGGGGCAGATGGCACCCCCAAATGCTGCACTCTGGTGAGGACAGCTGGTGAACCCAACAACCCCCTCACCCTGCTCTTTCAAGCCGGCACACATGTGCTGGGAATCTCCTGAAAACAAGTTCCCCAAGAAGACATATGGTGCTTACTTGCTAGGAAAGAGTGCTAACAAGACAAACTGAGAAGGAACAAGGGAGAAAGCTGACGGAGTTTTTCAGTCCCACAAGGAGGTGAGATCTGGGCAGGAGGACTTGACGGCACGCCTGGCTCAGACGGAGGAGCTCTGAGTTCTGTCCTGGGCTCCTCCCTGCAGGCGGACAAGCAACAGAGCACCATCAGGTCGGGAGCTGGAGGAGTCACTGGCCCTGGACAAGCGGTGGCCTCTGAGGTTTCATATGCTTAGGGGTAAAGAAGGGCCTCAGTGGAAAACCTCTTTAAGCTTGACTCTATGAAAAAAACACTCTCTACAGCTCTAAATCATCCAAGAATCCAGTCCCTTTCTGATCCCAACTGAAAATAGGAAAATGAAAACCTCACGTTGCTGAGTGTGTCGAGGGGCCCACGGGTATCTGGAGATTTATGGGAGACAGTGGGATGCAATGGCAAGAGCGTCCCAGTGGCCCATTGAAGCCCATCTTAAGGACCGGCTACGGTTAGCAGGCGGAGGCAGGCTGAGTATGCATCAGTTGGTTTTCAAAATATGTTATTTACAATACGCAGCAGATGTTCTTTGAATTCTAATGTGAAAATACTGGCTTTTTATTTTTCACTGACAGACTAAAAAGTACACTTAATATAATAATCTTGCAAAGTCCAAAGATTACCTCACAGTTTGGAAACTACTATGTTGAGTCATTAGTCCCATTACTCAGTATTTTCAAAACTCACCAGATAAATACGGTACGCTGAGACTTCCTGGTAACGACCTTCTATTTTTCGCAAGGAAGAACACAGCAAGGCTTCCCAGAAGCCTCAATTAAATCTGGAAAATGTTTCTAAAATATTCTGAAGCACAACACATGCACACATGCTGAAGTGTTTCGGGAGATCTTTGCTGGCAGATGAGTTTCTCCTGTCATTCGTTCTTTAAAAAGAAAATACTGGGTGCCTCCAAAGGGCTAGGAAATACATGAGGCTAAGAGAACACAGAGACAGGAGCATGAAACAGTTCCTGCCCGCAAGGACATTCCTGTCTACATGGAGGAAGAGCCAAGTAACTGCACACATACAAAGCTCTGGGGATAATAAGCTCTATACCCTGCTTGGCCCAGGATGCCAGGAGGGAGGTGGGTACTTGAGCCCTTATGAAGGCGATCAGGCAATTAATCAGATCATGAGTGAGTAAGACTTGCCAGAGGAAGCTTATTGCAGAAGGCAGGAAGCGCCGGGTGGAGCCCCACATGGCTGGGAGGAACAGGGACCCAGTGAGGAGCCCTCAGGGAATGGCAAGGGAGGGAGGGGGCACAGGTGGCTGGAGAAAATCTGAGTGGCAGTAAAATAAACATGGAAGACTTCCCTAGTGATCCCAGTGGTTAAGAATCTGCCTTGCAATTCAGGGTACATGGGTTTGATCCCTGGGCAGGGAACTTAAGATCCCACATGCAGTGTAACTACTGACCTCAAGTACTCTGGAGCCTGCAGCCTGTGTGCCACAACTAGAGAGTCCACTGCACAACTAAGACCTGATGCCGCCAAATAACTATTTAAAATAAATAAGTATTCATGGCAAATGGATGGGGGAAAAGTGGAAACAGTGACAGACTTTATTTTCTTGGGCTCTAAAGATCGCTGCAGATGGTGACTGCAGCCACAAAACTAAAGAGATTCATAGTTTTTCCTGCTCCCTGGAAGAAAAGCTATGATAGACCTAGACAGCATATTAAAAAGCAAAGACGTCACTTTATGACAAAGGTCCATAAAGTCAAAGCTATGGTTTTTCCAGTAGTCATCTATGGATATGAGAATTGGACCATAAAGAAGGCTGAGTGCCAAAGAACTGATGCCTTCAAATTGTGGTGTTGGAGAAGACTCTTGAGAGTCCCTTGGACTATAAGGAGATCAAATCAGTCCTAAAAAAAAAAAATTCAACCCTGAATATTCATTGAAAGGATGGATGCTGAAGCTGAAGTTCCAATACTTGAGCCACCTGATGTGAAGAGCTGACTCACTGGAAAAGACCCTGATGCTGGGAAAGACTGAAGGCAGGAGGAGAAGGGGACGACAGGGAATGAGATGGTTGGATGGCATCACCAACTCAATGGACATGAGTTTGAGCAAGCTCTGGGAGTTGGTGATGGACAGGGAAGCTTGGCGTGCTGCAGTCCACGAGGTCGCAAAGGGCTGGACATGACTTAGTGACTGAACAACATGAAAAGGAATTTGGGCTCTGGAATCTAAACAAGCGCCCTTGAGCTTCCCACTGTGGGCAATTTGCTGCTATTTCTTTCTCCCGTCAGAAAAAGAAGATAGGAAAGATGCAAGTTTGTCGTGAAGCGAGAGCACATGACAATGTCTGGCACACAGTAGGTGTTTAACTGCTTCCCCCCTTAGTGTTCTCAGAGCTCTGCAACGCAAATGCTCCCTGGCAAATTATTCTTCCTGGAATCACCTGGAAGAATAAATTATAGCTAGGGTTGACTCCTGTTCTAGAAATTGTTCAACTGATACCCTGTGATGGTGATTCTGCAAATTTTTCAGTAAATACTCTCTCACTGTGAGGGTCTGAATGCTACAAAAGGTCGTGTTTGTATAAAATATTTAAATGTGGGGTGTTTTGGTATGAGTTTCCTTGGCACTTCATTTGTATATAAACCGAGGAGTTCATTCATTCACAATTACACTTGGAGCATCTAAGGTAGTGGAAGGTGCTGGACTGGTTTCTAGGCACCAAAGCTGCCCTCAAAGTGTCCTCACCAAATGGTGTGGGAAAGAGACCAGCAAACAGACACACACACATGTTTGCTGATGTCATGACAGGGGACTCCTTCTAAGTCAGTGGTCCTCAGCCTTCACTGCAAATCCAAATAACTGAGGAGCTTTTGAAGATGGTAGTGATGTTCAGACCCCAACTCCAGAAACTATGGTTCAACTTGACTGGACAGTGGCCCATGCATGTGGAATTTAAGGCTCCTTGGGCTGAGCTCAGTGTGCAGACAGGTTGTGATCCATTGTCCAGAGTATACAGTTTCTTTCTTCGTTGTCATGAGCCCAGATATAATGCTTCTCAAATTCTGGAGTGTATGAAGAATCATCCCGTAGGTCCAGGCTCCTTGAAGTAGGACAATGGGCCTGGCTTTTGTACGTTGGTAAGTGTCCCAGGGAATTCTGAATCACAGGACAGTCAGGACAAACACTGCTCCATCACATAATCCAACCTGGCTATATCGTATAGATGGGAATAAATTGGGGTATCTGACTTTTTGAAGAAACAGGTCTCAGAGGAGAGGAACTCCCTAAAATATTTCCATCTTGTCTTAGTTGGTCCCTTCTTAGCACAGTAGTAGTGATACCTATGTGCCTGAGTTTGACAGAATGTCTGCATCTTGAAACTTCTCAAAGTTGTTTTCCTTTAAGGCAGATTTCCAAAGAATAGCAAGAAGAGATAAGAAAGCCTTCCTCAGTGATCAATGCAAAGAAACATAGGAAAACAATAGAATGGGAAAGTCTAGAGATCTCTTCAAGAAAATCAGAAATACCAAGGAAACATTTCATGCAAAGATGGGCTTGATAAAGGACAGAAATGATATGGTAGAGAAGCAGAAAATATTAAGAAGAGGTGGCAAGAATACACAGAAGAGCTGTACAGAAAAGATTTTCAAAACCCAGATTATCACGATGGTGTGATCACCAACCTTGAGCCAGATATCCTGGAATGCAAAGGCAAGTGGGCCTTAGGAAGCACTACTATGAACAAAGCTAGCAGAGGTGATGGAATTCCAGTTGAGCTATTCCAAATCCTAAAAGATGATGCTATCAAAGTGCTACACTCAATATGCCAGCAAATCTGTAAAACTCAGCAGTGGCCACAGAACTGGAAAAGGTCAGTTTTCACTCCAATCCCAAAGAAAGGCAACGCCAAGGAATGCTCAAACTACCGCACAATTGTACTCACCTCACACACTAGTAAAGTAATGCTCAAAATTCTCCAAGCCAGGCTTCAGCAATATGTCAACTGTGAGCTTCCAGATGTTCAAGCTGGTTTTAGAAAAGGCATAGGAACCAGAGATCAAATTGCCAACATCTGCTGGATTATTTGGAGACGGCAATGGCACCCCACTCCAGTATTCTTGCCTGGAAAATCCCATGGGCGGAGGAGCCTGCTAGGCTGCAGTCCATGGGGTCACAAAGAGTCGGACACGACTGAGTGACTTCACTTTCACTTCCCACTTTCATGCATTGGAGAAGGAAATGGCACCCACTCCAGTATTCTTGCCTGGAGAATCCCAGGGACCGGGGAGCCTGGTGGGCTACCGCCTATGGGGTCACACAGGGTCGGACACAACTGAAACGACTTAGCAGCAGCAGCAGCTGGATCATCAAAAAAGCAAGAGAGTTTGAGAAAAATGTCTACTTCTGCTTTATTGACTATGCCGAAGCCTTTGACTGCGTGGACCACAACAAACTCTGGAAAATTCTTGAAGAGATGGGAATACCAGACCACCAGACCTGCCTCTTGAGAAATCTATATGCAGATTAGGAAGCAACAATTAGAACTGGTCATGGAAGAACACACTGGTTCCAAATAGGGAAAGGAGTATTCAAGGCTGTATAATCACCCTGCTTATTTAACTTATATGCAGAGTACATCATGAGAAATGCTTAGCTGGATGAAGCACAAGCTGGAATCAAGATTGCCAGGAGAAGTACCAATAACCTCAGATATGCAGATGATACCACCCTTATGGCAGAAAGCAAAGAACTACAGAGCCTCTTAAGGAAAGTGAAAGAGGAGAGTGAAAAGGTTGGCTTAAAAATCAATATTCAGAAAACTAAGATCATGGCATCTGGTCCCATCACTTTATGGCAAATAGATGGGGAAACAGTGGAAACATTGACAAACTATTTTTTTGGGCTCCAAAATCACTGCAGATGATGACTGCAGCCATGAAATTAAAAGACGCTTGCTCCTTGGAAGAAAAGTTATGCCCAACCTAGACAGCATATTAAAAAGCAGAGACATTACTTTACCAACAAAGATCCATCTAGTCAAAACTATGGTTTTTCCAGGAGTCATGTATGGATGTGAGAGTTGGACTATAAAGAAAGGTGAATGCCAAAGAATTGATGCTTTTGAACTGTGGTGGTGAAGACTCTTGACAGTCCCTTGGACTGCAAGGAGATCCAACCAGTCCATCCTAAAGGAAATCAGTCCTGAATATTCATTGGAAGGACTGATGTTGAAGCTGAAACTCCAATACTTTGGCCACCTCATGCGAGAACTGAATCATTTGAAAAGACACTGATGCTGGGAAAGATTGAAGGCGGGAGGAGAAGGGGATGACAGAGGACGAGATGGTTGGATGGCATCACTGACTCAATGCACATGAGTTTGAGTAAACTCTGGGACTTGGTGATGGATAGGGAAGCCTGGTGTGCTGCAGTCCATGGGGTCACAGAGAGTTGGACATGACTGAGCGACTGAACTCTTCTCACTACAGTAATTACATGCTTCAAATCCTTGCCAAAGTGCCAACTGTTTTCCTGTGGATTCTCAGATTTTATTGTCAAAGTCATCCTAGGTCACCTACAGTAGGGGTCATTACTTTTCTTTTACAGCTGAGGGAGGAGGCCCAGGCACTTGTCCAGAGACCCGTGGTTGTTCGAGAGTGGATTCAGTGCTGGAACCAAAGTTTGCTGACTTCTAACTTTGACATTCTCTCAGTATGTCAGTGTTTCTCAAAATGTAGTCTTATAACAGCAGCCTCAGCACTCCCTGGAAACTTGTCAAAAGGCAAATTCTTGGGCTCCACCCCCGATCTACTGAATCAGAAACTCCTGAGGTGGGGCCTAGCATGTGTTTCCACAAGCCTTGCAGGGGACTCTGATGCACCATTGCATTTCACTATGCGGATTCTTTAGACCATCTTTTGCATCCAGCTACAAAGCTACTGGTATTACCATGAATGCATAACACAATTAAAGATTCTATCCTTTAGTGCAGGTGTCCCTAACCTCTGTGATCTAATGCCTGATGGTGTGAGGTGAAGCTAATATAATATAATATAATAGAAATAAAGCACATAATAAATGTAATGTACTTGAATGACCCATCACTCCATACTGGTCCATGGAAAAACTGTCTTCCATGAAACTGGCTCCTGGTGCCAAGGAGTTCAGGGACTGCTGCTTTATGCTGCATTCGTGAGTTCTAGGAACACTGAAAGGTAGGGGAAATTTGTGGGCTGGTGTGGACTCTTGAATGAATCTGTAAGCAATGAGAAAGCACATGCCCTCCTTTCCCCTTACTCTCCTGGGAAAGATTAGATGGTGATAGCTGAGATGTAGCATCATCTAAAATAGGCATGTCTGTGTCTGCATTCTCCAAGATAGGTTTCAGAAAAATTCTCTTAATTTGCAGGCAGTGAAGACTTGATGAATAATTCTAGTCTTTTCAACATTGCACCCATAATTTTTTGCACTGAAAAAGTTACTGTGAAATAGAAAATGAAGTCTTTCACTGGTACCAGCCAAACCTACAAAGTGGCTCCTTTATGATGAATTCATGAAAAATTTAATGTTATGAGAGGAGAGGAGGGTATTTACAGTATCTGAGCTTCGTGAAGTAGAACAGGGAGCCAAAGTATGATTTCTTCTTGGCTCCCAAGGCACATGGCACACAAAATGTTTCTATAAAGAAAGGAAAAAAAGGCAGATTTGGTTCTGAGTTCAGTGAAATATCATGATTTCCATTTGGCTGTTTTGTTGCAGTTGCCTTTTTAGGCAAGTCCCCATTTCAAGGAAAAGTTTGGAGCTCATTAGAGTCACCGACCTCCTTCCAAGAGACTATGCCATTTTGAGAGAATGCTGGGCTTGCCTGCCATGTCCATGACACCAGACAGGTGCGTGGAGCTGCCAGACTGGGCTGGCTACATGTGATGCTGGCATCTGTGAGATTTTCTGCAAACTTCATTTCTTCCTGGGCTGGCAGCTATAGGCACTAAACAATTGCGCGAAAGTGTGTTTTTTATGTTCCCACCTGCAGGCAATCCACTGACAGTTATATAGAGTGGCTGGGGTAAGCTGGGGTCCCCATTGTACGAAAGATTTAGGATCTGAACGGTGGATCACCCCACACCCTAGCTACATTTGTTTAAAGCTAAATTCTAAAGAAAGTCAGATATCAAAATTTAAGATTCTAGAGTGTAGGAGCACAGTGCCAACCTAAACCGGAACTGCAGAACTGCATAAGACGAAGGGACCTTGGCTAAACTGAGCCTTCCAGCTGCTCATTGCAATGAAACATCCTACACCTGGTTGGCCGCTTGCTGTCCCTGATCTCCTCTTAAACAATAGAGACAGTCAACACCATCTTAGAATGGATCTGTTAAACGATTTTTCTGTATAGTTTAGCATAAATTGCCTGTACGTTTTCAGTCCTCTGACGAAATAAATAATAATAAATAAGATTTAAATCTTCTTTTACGTGATAGGTTCTTCAAATATTTACAGACCGTCTACATGTCCCAGTGTTTAGGCGCTGCCACTATCTAATCACCTAACATTGGTTAAGTCATTAAAACTCCCCAGACCACAAGTTCTTCATTTATGAACTGCCAGGTATTAAAATAATTTCTAACCCTACATAGATAAAGAGAAGGTCATGTAAGATGTGAAAGTATTATCAAATGGTATAAAATATTATGCAAATGTAAGACACTGCAATGACGATGATGTCAGGTTTGCTACAATTCTCTCAAGCTTCCTTCATCTAAGCCTTGTACTTGGATTGATTGAAAATAATAGTTCAGAAACTACTGAGAACTCTCTTGACACTGACATAAAGCCTGTCATCCACGAGTTTAGTTTATATCCCCTATATTTTATAGAGGTTAAAAAATTAATTCACTCAAGAAATATTTATTCATAATATACTACACTTACAGTACTCTATCAGCTGTTATAGGAGTTACAGCAATGAAAATGCAAGGCTTCCATCTTGGAGGACTGGATAAGACAAGCATATAAATAAGTGGAACACAAGACAAAGTGCTAAAAGTCCTTTCCCATCTCTTACATGGACACACACACGGAATTCTGGAAATCCAAAGAGGAGAGAAAGTCTATTACAAGAAGATTTCATGAAAGAGAACGGATTTGAAGGATGACAAGATTTCAACAGAAATGGCAGAAATAAAGAACATCATTTTAGATAAAAGATACAGAATAAGCAAGGGCTTAGAAATGAGAACTTGTGAAGGTAAAAGAAAGAATAATCAGTGTTTTGCTTAGACTAGAACATAGAGAACAGGAAGAAGAGTACAAAATACACTTGGAATGGAAGAAAGTTGTAGAAGGCCTCACAAGTCAGGTTAAGAGTATATTAATAGAACATATTCAGTAGGATTAAAGGAAATTGAAGGCTTGTTGCCTAAGGAAATAATATAATCAAGTTGGTCAGAAGGTGGATTAGTCTCTGGCAGCAATATGTATGATGGAGTGAGGCAGAGACAGAAGGGCCTGGTTATAGCTTTGATAAAAGACAATGAAGATGTGGATCTGGACAACTGTGCTGACCAATAGGACAAGAGATGAATAAAGCAAGCCTAGACAGAATAAATGGCTATTTTATACATGACAGCTGTCACCTACGGTGATCAAGGAGTTGAAAGAAAGAAGTCAAGCTTTCAACCCTGGGTCACACTCTGGCTAGAATTAGGGAAGACAGAAAGCCTGCCAGGGTATGAGTTCTGTTTTGAGCAATGAGTGTAAGAAGCTGGCAGGACATCCAAGTGGTGAAGACAGCTTTGGAAGTTATCCACACAGTTAGGAGCCAGATGGTGTTATGAGATTGGGAAGGGAAAAAGTAAGGAGACAGATATAAGAGGGGGCATCCATATTTAGGAAGGCATTGAGCATTGGAGCCAAAGGTAGAAGAAGCCAAAGAAAAAAGAATGTTTCAAGATGGAGAGATAGGAAGTGTGGTTCTATGCACACTGATGATAGGAATCCAGAAAGGTTACTGGGCTTGGCAAAAAAGATGACACCATGAACCACAAAGAGAGGAATTTCAGTCAAGGAATGAAGGCAGAATTATGAGTGCAAAAAGTAAGGTGAGAGTGGGTGGAAAAGAAGCACCAACAGTGAGAGCAAACTGTGCTTTCAAAAGGTTTGACAGTGAAGGGAATGAGAAAAATATAATGGGAGCTTGAGGGGGCAGCAGGATTGAAGCAAATTTTTTTTAAGTGTGAACTATTCAGTATTTTTATAGGTTGAAGAAAGAAAATGAAGATGCTCGGAAGCTAAGTTCTGGAGGAACTGGAATAGAGGGCACAATGGAGGGAAAGGGTGGACACTTCATTATTTAATGAAAGAGAAGAGGAAACAGGAGAAAATCCTGGGTAAACCTGCACAGAGGGATAGGAATACTGACATCATTCAACCTACAGATAAGTTGGAGGTGACTCAATGTTTGAATCTATCAAGAATTTGAGGGTTGGTGAAATGATCGAAGAGAGGCAAAGATAAACAAGAGAATATGAGTTACTACCATAGGTGCTAATACTACGCACGTGCATGCTAAGTTGCTTCTGTCATGTCCGACTCTTTGCAACCCTATGGACTGTAGCCCACCAGGCTTCTCTGTCCATGGGATTCTCCAGGCAAGAATACTGGAGTGGGTTGCCATTTCCTCCTCCAGGAGGTTTTACTGACCTAGGGACCAAACCCGAGTTTCCTATGGCTCCTGCGTTGCAGGCGGATTTTTTATTGCTTGGGCCACCAAGGAAGCCCTCAAAAAGCAACTTGTCCCCTTGCAACTGTGGCAGGACATGAACCTGCTCAATATTCTGATCTGAAGTCAGATGCCTTATCCAGTAGGCGAATACTACACAAGGAGGTAAGAGTAGACTTGAGTGGTATATTTCGAACCATAAAACATGTCAAACCCAGAAGCCATCACTGGAGAGTTAGAAAAATTTTCCTTGGAGATCCTTAAGAAAATAACTGGACTTATGTCCAGTCAGCTTTTAATATTTGAAAGGTTAAATATCCAGAGTAGGCAAATCCACAGAGATATAAAGCAGATTAGTGGTTGCCAGGGGCTGGAGGTCAGAACAAGTGGGTATGGGGCTTCTTTCTGGTATGATGAAACTGTTTGGGAATTAAAAGAGTAGTGATGGTTGCACAATAAACTAAAAGGTTGTGAATATACTAAAAATCACTGACTTTAGGGGGCAAACTTTATGTGAATCATATCTCAATAAGGCTCTTTTATTTAAAAAAAAAATCAAGTCAGGTTGTACACTCCATCCTTGTGACAGCACTGGGAATATAGTCAATAATATTGTAATAACTCTGTGTGGTGACAGATGGTAACTAGGTGCATAGGGTCATCACTTCATAATGTATAAAACTATTAAATCACTAAGCTGTACACCTAAAACTAATATAATATTTTAAGTCAACTAAAGTTCAATTAAAAAAAAAAACTGAATCAATGCTGAATACCTGAAACTAATATAATAAGTCAATTATACATCAATAAAAATCAATGCATTAAAAATTTTAAAAATAAACTCATTTAGATTAAAAGAGTATTTCAGAGGTAAAACTGATGATGGATTTGCCCAAGGCAGCAGTAAGACTAGGGGAGATGCTGAGGTTTGTAGTGTTGTGTCCTTCCCAACCCAAAGCCCATAGGTTGGTAGGATACAGACCACATAGGGAACATTTCAAAGGTATGAATTCCCAGGCTTCACTACAGACCTCGTAACCCAGAACACCTGGGGACAGAGCATCTAAGCCTGTTTTAAGGGAACTTTCTGTGTTGGCACATAGCCGTATCATGACTGACCACACTGTTGATCAGAAGCAAACACTGAAACTGGCAAAGTGATGGCTGGGCCAAGTCTAGGGTGTGCTGAGGTCCGTGCCTCTCACAACTACCTTTCTCTGCCAGGCTATTGGAAACCCAGTGTTTTTTAACACTGGCTGCGACTGCTCACATTCCCAACATTCTTCTGCCTGGTCCTTAAAACTCAGAAGGTCCTTGATCTCATGAGCTTTCTGGTCTGCTTGAGGGAAATAAACTCTGTTGTAGCAAGAGAGGATTCAGATGCTACAGTGCTGATACTGTTTTAGCTGTTTGGCAGAATGAAAATGAAATAATACAATACTGTCACCCAGTTTTCATCTGGCAAGTCACAGTGAAACATATCGAGTTATGAATGTCTGGAAATCAAGAAGGTAAAGGAAAAGCCAACAGCCAACAATGACCCAATAATGGCTTTTCTCTTCATAAAGGAGCATCTTCCTTTCTTTAGTTTTTGTACCTGCCAGGAACCCAGAACTCAGTTAAGCAGCAATCCTCAAGAAGAATGCCATCTGGGGGAGACACAGCAAGTAACTGAGACTAAGTGCAGGGAGGGGAAACGGGTGACCAGGCTGCACGGTGGGAGTGTAGGAATGTTGGCTATGGTGCACTGGGACTCCAGAAGAAGACAAAGCTGATGATGACCTGCGTAAGGCGCTCTCTCACCCATCGGGTTTTTGGAATTCAGACCACAGTGTGGCAGGTAACCAAGAATGTGCCCACCTTTGCCTGCTGTATCCCCCAGGAGCTGGCAGTCACTTGTCCACCTTCCCCACAGGGAAGCAGCCAGGCTGTGGGAGCTGAGTCCCATCATGCTCTGCCCAGGGATTTCATTAATCTCTCATTCTCCTGCTGGCGTCCAGCAGGGGAAATGAATAGCAGCTTCTGTTCATGAGAAAGCTCAGAGTCCCCCACTCAGAGGCTTATCTGTCCTCTACCCAACACCACAGCGAACTCTAGTTCCCTTTCAAGCTCATATTAGTAGGCTAAGGAGGGGAGCTGTGACGTTTTCCACAGACATCGCCAGGAGCGGCTTTTGCCAGCAGTGCTGAGCACCAAGACAGAGAGGAGAGACCTGGAAACTGAAGTCTCTTTCCCCTGCACAGACCATCTCTTGGCACGCCTGGCGCGGCGCACAGCTGCCTGGAGCTGAGCTGGACTGGCAGTCATCTTCGTGCGGCATGACAGGAGAGGTATTTTGCTGTAGGCCCAGTTTCTGCAAAGATGGCAGGAGGAGTGGCCTGTCACCCAGAATTCCTTCTCAAATCCCAATTATATGTTTCAAAAATATCACCTATTGAGACCCAAACCCTTTGTTTGCTGGTTGCAGCCCTCCTGAACAGGTTACCATGGATTTATGCTGGCATAATGGGCCTGCGCGATGTATGTTCCCTGTCAGTGCTGAAACAACAGTCAGTGCATCTGAGCAGGCCCACCTGCCAAGCAATATGTTCTCAATCCCTCAGGCAGAGCGCTGCACCGCTCAGCTAAGAAAACGTCCCCCCACCGAGCAAATGGCAGAGCCTCGGAACGCGGGCGGCCACCAGCGCGTGCGCACGGAGGCCTCAGACACATGGCAGGAGGGGCAGCGGGGAGGGACAGTGAGGGTGTTCTCGTCAAGCTTTACTTCACAGAGACAGGCACACCGTCTCCTGGTTTTCCTTTCTTTTTCTTTTAATCGCTTAATGAACTAGCAGAGGCTGCTAATCGCATACATCATTAACGCAAGGGACTGGAAGGTGGCTGAAGGATGTTGGGTAGGCTGGTGCCTAAAGCCAGAAATGGGAAAGAGACAAAAGTGTGCAGGGGAAGTAGCTGGTCTCGTGGTGGTGAGGCGTTTAAAGCACAAAGGGATGGTCGGATGGAGATGCCACCTCGGGAGGCAAGGAGGGGGCAAACAGCAAGTCCTCGGGAGGCTGGCAGAGTGTTTCACCACGCTGGCTGATCTGAGAGCTCCCCACCACCCTGCTGCTGCTTGTCTCATGGACGGGGACCCTCGACAGAGAGGCAGGCTTCACCCTTTCCACAGGAGAAAAAAAAAAAAACAAACCAGACTTTTGTCAAGCCCAGGCACTGGGGTTTTTGGCTGGGAATGCTCTGGCTAATTAGCGATAGCATGAGGTCTGTGCTGTGAAGAATGCCTCAGAGACACAGAACAGATTCTGCTTTTAGCTCCTTGTAAGAGAGAGACTACGTTGAACGCTCTGCTTTCTAAGCGAATAAGCTCTCTGCAGATTATGTAACAAGGAACAATGAATGGCTTTCTTGCAGGCGATGAGAGGCACAACGCTGTTCAAAGCAGTAAAAAAAAAAAAAGGCGACAATTTTACTTGGGATTTTAGGTCAATCTTCTCTAACCTCTTTACAAGATCTTCAAACATTTTTTCAGATCCTGAACCACATGGAGTGGCATGTCACAGACAGTTCTTTTCAAGGGCCATGACAGACTGCTCACTTGCGTTTTACACGGGCTGTGTTAAGCACACGGGCCAGAACACATAACAACCTCTTCCCTGCACCTCCTAATAAATAAATGAAGGTAAGCTTAAAATAAAAACCACTACCACCACCAACAACAAAAAAAACAAGCAGTGGTTGTTACATTATGGAAAAGCCAAACAATAAAATACCTTGTGGCCACTAAAAATTACATTTTGCTATTCTACCAAGTAACATTAAAAGAGCACCAGAATATATCAACAGGAAAAAAAAAAGACTACCGAAAATTTGATCTCATTTGTGGGAACGTGTACAGACGTCTTCAATGTTTGAATATATGCACTGAGGGATGGAGAGATGCTCAAGGAAGAGCATATCTGGGTAAAAAGATTTTAGGTGTTTCTATACCTGAAAGTTGGAGAAGGAAATGGCAACCCACTCCAGTCTTCTTGCCTAGAGAATCCCAGGGATGGGGGAGCCTGGTGGGCTGCCGTCTACGGGGTCACAAAGAGTTGGATACGACTGAAGCGACTTAGCAGCAGCAGCAGCATACCTGAAAGTACCTGAAAATTTCTGTACCTGAAATTGTTCCTTGTTACATAACCTGCAGAGAGCTTACTTGCTTAGAAAGCAGCGCATTGTTAGCCATTCGTATGTCTTCTTTGGAGAAATGTCTATTTAGTTCTTTGGCCCATTTTTTGACTGGGTCATTTATTTTTCTGGAGTTGAGCTGCATAAGCTGCTTGTATATTTTTGAGATTAGTTGTTTGTCAGTTGCTTCATTTGCTATTATTTTCTCCCATTCAGAAGGCTGTCTTTTCACCTTGTTTATAGTTGCCTTTGTTGTGCAGAAGCTTTTAATTTTAATTAGATCCCATTTGTTTATTTTTGCTTTAATTTCCAGTATTCTGGGAGGTGGATCATAGAGGATCCTGCTGTGATTTATGTCAGAGAGTGTTTTGCCTATGTTCTCCTCTAAGAGTTTTATAGTTTCTTGTCTTACGTTTAGATCTTTAATCCATTTTGAGTTTATTTTTGTGTATGGTGTTAGAAAGTGATCTAATTTCATTCTTTTACAAGTGGTTGACCAGTTTTCCCAGCACCACTTGTTAAAAAGATTGTCTTTAATCCACTGTATATTCTTGCCT
>SJXQ01007151.1:102715-251435 GCA_006408695.1 Aepyceros melampus
TTTGAATCAGTTTTAATGAGGTGGATGACGCTGGAGCCGATTATACAGAGTGAAGTAAGCCAGAAAGAAAAACACCAATACAGTATACTTACACATATATATGGAATTTAGAATGATGGTAATGATAAACCTGTACGCAAGACAGCAAAAGAGACACAGATGTATAGAACGGCCTTTTGGACTCTGTGGGAGAGGGAGAGGGTGGGATGGGTTGGCAGAGTGGCAGTGTAACATGTGTGATATCCTAAGTGAGAAACGAATTGCCAGTCCAGGTTTGATGCAGGATGCAGGATGCTTGGGACTGATGCACGGGGATAATCCAGAGAGAGGGTGTGGGGCGGGAGGGGAGAGGTGGGGTTCGGGATTGGGAGTTCATGTACACTCGTGGCTGATCCATGTCGAAGTGTAGCAAAACGAATACAGTATTGTAAAGCAAAACAAACTAAAAAAATAAAAATTAATTAAAAAAAAAAAGAAAGCAGCACATTCATTGTAGTCTCTCTCTTATGAGGAGCTAAAAGCAGGTTTCTATACCTGAAAATTTTCCCCAAGAAGGATGTGTCATTTTATGAAAATCCATTGAATCATTTTAATGAAAAGTAAGAATAACCATGATGCAACACAGTGAAAAATAAGTGCATTCAAAGGAGGGAAGAATCATGCTGATCAGATTGAGGTAGGTCGCTGAGACCAGGCGGTAAGTGAAATGTATGCAGAGGCTGAGGATGTGGGTGGACGGGTGATGGCTCCAGGTAGGAAATTCAGTGAGCGACTGAAGAGGGACAGAGAGCAGGGGACTGGCTAAGAGAGCAGCCAAGAAGCCACGGTGGCTGCAGTACAAGCAGGGACCTGTAGTGGGGACGGAAGAAGATTTGAGAAGGAGGTTGGAGCTATGCTTTCAACTGCCTTTGTTGACAAAGATTGTTGCCATTTACTTTGAAAACGTGAACAAGATCTAAGGGTAATTTGTGTCTGTCTGTGTGAAGGTGTGGGTGTGAAGGGGTAGACAGAGGAAATAAGTTTTAGGGAAATTAGTAATATTTAGGAAAGAACAGAGTTGGGGACAAGAGGAGATAGATGAGTTAGAAAAGTACTGAAACATTCCAAAGAGGAAGCAAAGTACCAAGGAGATGCTGAACAGATATAAGAAAATATCAATTTGGTAGAGCTTAGGGAATTGAAATTGGTTGACTGAGAGGTTCAAGAAGAAGAGTCAAACAAACAAGGGCTTCCCTGGTGGTCAGTGGTTAAGATTCCACCTGATGAATGCGGGAAACATGGGTTTGATCTCTGCTTCTGGGAAGATCCCACATGCCAGAGAGCAATAGCTTACGTGCCACAACTCCTGAAGCCCGCACGCTCTAGAGTCTGTGCTCCCTGACAAGAGAAACCACTGCGATAAGAAGCCAGAGCACCACAACACAGACCCCACTCACCACAACTAGAGAAAGCCCGAGCACAGCAACAAAGACCCAGCACAGCCAAAAATTTAAAATCAATCAATCTTTAAAAAAAAAAAAAGAAGAGTCAAACTTTCTTCAGGCACAGGAAAGGTAGGAGGAGGAGAGATCTGGAGAGAAGCTGAGATTACTGTCTCATTCAGCTTGGTGCTATGATGTGCAGCAGGCTTTAGGACAGTGAGCCTGGATTGCTAAGAACTCCTCATCCCAGAAATTACTACTTGGACTCCATGTGCACAGACATTCGTAGAAACTGAGTTGTGTGAGGAAAGATACTTAGTCTGTTTGGTTCGATGCTGTACTTTCCTCCAATAAAACAGTGCTGGGCATATGGTAGGAACTCAAAAGTACTGACTGATTGAGTAGAGAAATATTAACATTGAAATTAATGAGTCAGAGAGAGAAAGCCAGCAAGAGCTGAAAACAGAGCCGTGGGGATGGATAGCAGGTGGGAGGAGGAGGAAGTCAGGATGACAAAAAAGGAAGGCGAGGCGCTTTAAGCTTGCAGTCCTGCCATCTGGTGAAGTTCTGTCTCTAAATTTCTGTGGATAATTTTCTACAATTTTCTGAGCCTCAGTTTTTTTAATCATATATAATGTTTAAATTAGGAGGGACGATGATCTTGAAGGCTCCATCCAGGTCTAGAATTCTGTGACTTAATCATTGTTGGCTAATTTTTATTACTGAATTTTTCTTATATTTGTGTTAACCCCCAGGATTTGCAGTTTCCTGAAGGAATGGAAATGTCTCTCCCCTAAATCGCTTAATATTGTAACTTTCTCATAAATCATTGTTCCAGCAGATAAGCTTGATTTGACTTTGTCTTTCTGTGTACTGACGTATAATTTGCACACAGTGAAAATGTAACAACCTTAAGTATACTGTTTGTTGTGTTTTCACAAATGCATGCACTTTAACTTGCCTTCTTATCAAAGTTTAGGACATTTATATGTTGACTGGATTTTAATTTATTAATATTTACATTGGGAGCCCAGTTGAGCCATCCTTATCCCCTTTCTCTATCTTTTCAATATCTCATTGATACAACAGTTATGTAATTAGTCATTTTCAGATATATAAATCTGATTTTTTACAATATTATTTCTTTCACCTATTTTAGTCCCCCCCCCCCATGTAATAGACAATAAATTCAATTAAGAGCTCTGGACCAGATCAAACATTTCTTATGTAGTATCATTACCAAGTTTTTTATTTAAAAGAGAAATCCTAAGCCTGAGTATTTCTCCAGAAGAGGTATTTAACCTACAGTCTTCTATATGAAGTGAATATTTGGACATTCTAGGAGAAAAATACTTAATTCATTTTGAGTCAAAGATAAATGTGTTTGATAGCATTTTTTTTAAAACATGCTGTTATTTTCTTAGGCTAGTTTGGAATATTTCTTTGGTTGGGTCATGAGACTGTGGCTTTTGAATCATCTGAACCCAAACACCATTCGGCTGACTTTGGCTCCTTCCAGGAGGTAAGGGGAGCTCTGCTTCCTCCTGTTTTTCATCAGATACAATTTGATATTTACCCATTTCTGACACCTGGCTCGGGTGAAGCCCATGGGTGCCAGTTCAAGCTGGGCCACGTCCCAGACCTCGATGGGTCCTTTGGATCTGACAAGCTCAAGCTCAAATTCTGTGGGGTCACTTTGGCTCTGTTTCCCCCCACCTTTTATAAGAGGCAGGCTTCCCAGTCATAAACCCAAGCTGTGGACAAGAGCCCTCCCCTGAGATCACAGCCACAGACGTGGGCCTGGCTCTGTAAGCAGAAAGGGGGTTACTGCTTTTGTGGTTAGTGTTAGACGTCAATGCTGGAGGCTGGCTTCCAGGCAAAGTCTCCAACACTCAAATTCTTCTTAAACAGAATAAAAAGCAACTCATGCAACTAAAATTACCAAGTCTGTCCTCCTGATACTTAAACAAGCAATTCCACCTGCACTGAATTTTAAGTACTTTTGGCCTCTATATGAGAAAATATTCTACACTGTGTATTAACTTTGGTTGATCCTGGGGCCACGTTAATCAGAAAAGAGGAGGGAATGTCATTTGTGCCAAATCCCAAGTCCTTGCTCAAGCCACTGAAACACTGTTAAGTTTTCTAGCTCTGGATGCTGAGGAATTCCAAGAGGATTATGCACAAAGAAGTCAATAAATCAGATCATCAACATAAATTTATTGAACTACTTCAGACATTTTGCTCACTGCCAATCCTATTTTGTACACAGTCTGTTGAGACTCTGGAGAACCTGAATGTAAAAAGATGACTCTGTTATCTCCTTGATCGTGATTTGGATCTGGTCGAAATATCTTTTACTTTGTAAACCACTTCAGCACAGTGCAGTTATTTGCTCCTCGTATGACAAATAAACCAGGCAAAATCTCTTAGTACCTGCCTTCAGTACCAAATAAGACAAAAGCTAAAATGGAATTCTCAGGACACTTGAAGTAAAGTCGACGATGAACCAAACCTGAAGAGTGTCCTAGAGCAGGAATCCTCTTCACCTTACTGCTGTTCAGTCGCTCAGGCGTGTCCAGCTCTTTGTGACCCCGTGGACTGCAGCACAACAGACTTGCCTGTCCTTCACCATCTCCTGGAGCTTGCTCAAACTCATGTCCACTGAGTTGATGATGCCATCCAACCATCTAATCCTCGTCGTCCCTTTTCCTCCTGCCCTCAAACTTTCGCAGCATCAGGGTCTTTTCCAATGAGTCAGCTCTTTGCATCAGGTGGTTAAAGCAATGGAGCTTCAGTTTTAGCATCAGTCCTTCCAGTGGATACTCAGATTGATTTCCTTTAGGATGGACTGGTTTGGTCTCCTTACAGTCCAAGGGACTCTCAAGAAGAGATTTTCTTGCCTATGTTTGAATAATGCCACTGACAGGGAGCTTACTACTTTTCAAGGGATCCAGTCTACCACTGTACAGCTAAGCATTGTATTCTGAACTGAAATTTCCCCCTTTAGAATCTCCGCATACAAATGGCTTGAATTCTGTCCTCTGAAGTGATACAATTAAGTCTAGTGGCTCTTCCATGACAGTTCTTTAAGCTACTCAAAGTTGTGAGATTTCAAAGATGGTTGAAGACATGGTTCTTATTCAGAAGGTACTATAAGTGATGAACATGATGTGATGGGACTTCCATGGTGGTCCAGTGGCCAAGACTCATGCTCTCAATGCAGCGGGCCAGGTTAGATCCTTGGTCAGAGAACTAAATCTCACATGCCACTTCTGTGTTTGCATGATGCAACTAAAGATCCCTTATGTTGCAACTAAGGCATGCAGACAAATAAATATCAAAAAAGAACATGATACAAGAACTGGACTTACTCCAACTTAAGTGGAAAAGGCTGTGATGTTCATAACAGCAGTTGAAAAGGGAGTGCCAGTCCTAATAAGAGTTAGAAGTGGCATGAATAACACAGTATAGAAGCAGTATTTTTAAAAAATCACAAAGGTAGGCCATGGTTAAACTCACATAATCCTTACACTACAGTTTACAATCTAGATGGTTTGGGATCCATACATTTACAGCATTTTAACATCTGCCCATCACTAGGCTTAATAATTTACATTTATATAGCACTTTAGAGCTTTCAAAGAATTTTACATGTTATTTTATATAATTTGATTTTGAAATTCAAAAGTGACATCAGGCTTTAGAAAATAATAAGCCTTTCACTAACCATGCCGAGAATATAATGAGATATACAGATGTAATCCACTCTTCTGAATGGCTTCCTGGTACCCAGAACTACAGACTCTGAAGTAGAAACTTGTCTGCCACAAACTTATTTCCTTTTTTTTTTCCATTCAGGTAAACTAGTTAACCTTGCTAAGCCTTTATTTCCTTTTCTGCAACATGTAGATCACATACTGTGGGCTTTAAGTAAAGTAATTCACATAAAGAGCTAAGCCCAGTGCCTGATATTACAAGATGAATAAATGTTTGTGCTCACTGATCTTTTTTATTCATCATAGATAATAACTAACTTCCTTATTATAGAACTGATTTTATTAGGATAGATGACATGTAAAAGTATGGTAAAAATACTTAAAGTACCATAGAGCTTAAGAGAAAATTGTCAGTTCGGCAGTCTGAAAAGTATTGTGAAGATCACTTCCGGGTACCTACAGAAAAGAACTAAAAGCAGGTACTCAAATGTGTTCATAACAGCATAGCATTATTACAATTCCAAAAAGATGGACACAACTCAAGTGTCCACCAATGGACAAATGGATAAACAAAATGGGATATATACACACATACAATGGAATAGCATTGAGCCTTATGAATAAGGAAGGAAATTCTGGTACATGCTACAAGATGGATGAATCTTAAAGACATTATGCTAAGTGAGATAAGCCATTCACAAAAAGACAAATACTCATATGAGACACTTAGAGTAGGCAAATTCATAGAGGCAGAAAGCAGAATGGTGGTTGCTGGGGGAGAGTGAGGAGGAGGAGTGAGGAGTCATTGTTTAATGGATATAGAGTTTCAATTTTACAAGATGAAAAGACTAACGGGAGACGGATGGTGGTGAATGTACTTATTGCCACTGAACTATACACTTAGAAATGGTTACAAGGTAAATTTTATGTTATGTATATTAAAACGGTAAATTTTGTTATGTATATCTTAGCAGAATTAGAAATCCCTATGAACACTGCAATGATACTCCAACAGACTTTAAGCTTCAAAGAATATGAGGCACATTCCCTGCACTAGAAGCACTTAATATCCAATTAAGTATACAGAAAACAAACTAAAATGACAAATGACCATTTAAAATACTCTAAAGCAACAAGCAAACAGATAGACAAGCATCCATGAAGCTACAACTTGCCAATGACATGATCCAGTTGGTGGACATTAGCCATAAGTTATATGCCAGATGTCTTGGGTCAGAGTCTTTGTGTCACAAAGACTGTGACCTGAGGTTTCACTCAACAGCACTCCATAACAGAGCAATGGTTACTAAATGCTAAAAAATCAAGAGGCTCCCAAAGACGCTTAGTGACTGACAGCTTCATCTCCCAGGCTTTTTATACTTCATCATGCAAACACAGACAATGCAGAACAGTTACTCTAATTAAGCACTTTCCTTATCCTCCCCTCACAGAGCTGCGTTGGAGATAAAGGATAATGGCACTAAATGAACAGGTTAATTAGAGACAGCATTTACCCCTGCAGGCCTTCCAGTGGAACACCATTTCACACCATTACATCACACAGGAGAGCAAGGCTCTGGGGACTGGCTCCTGAGACAGCCAGTAACCAGGACAGAACAAAGCGAGCAGTGCAAAGACAGAAATCATGCTAGCGCAACTGACACACACTCTTATCCAGGATTTCACCCCATATTTCTTGAGGGCATGAGCTGGCAAACAACAGCCTGCAAGCCAAATCTCACCTGCAATAAGATTTTGTACAGCCTATAAGCAGAGATTAGATTTTGCATTTTTAACGTGTTGTTAAAAATAAAAAGTAAACAAACAGTACTGTATGACAGAGACCTATATGGTCACAGGGGCTGATATCTGCTATCTGGTCCTTTACAAAAAATTCTGTCAACCCATGCTCTTGATGATAGGAATTAAGCAATGTGTTCGATACCAAAAGAAGGAGAAGAGAGAGAACTGTCAAGTTATCAAAAGAGAACATTTGAAACACAACCCTGTCACCAGTTGTTATCCTACAAATATCTTCATTTCATGCAGATGTGTCCTTTTAGTTCACCCCTTTTGTGAGCTACAAAGCTCTCCCACTTTGGCCACCGAGGAAAAAAACAGCAGAAATGTGAGCAATTTATGCATTCAAGCAAGTTTAAAAAAAAAATTAGAAAACACAAACTTGTCTACTCATCCCTTCTCACCTCTTTCTCCAACCTGGTCATTATTTCAAAGTTGAATATGTTCTTGGGAAAATACTGTGATTCAAGGTGGTGCCTGCTATCATTCCATTGGTTTGGAGTGTTTAGGACCAAGCTTTAAAATAAGTTACAAGTTGAAACTTGGCAGAGAGAAACAGACACTCAGGGCAGGCACCAATTTTATGTAATTTGAAAACAGCTGGTTTAGAATTTGCTAATTCATAGAAGTTCAGGAAAGAAAGCAAACCTCAACAACCTCACCTAACTGAAAATACTTACATTCTGAATAAAGCTCAGTGCCCATTCAGAGTATGCCATTAATTCAGCCAATGTTTTTCTTCCTAGAATAATAAATATTTCTTCAACTGAAATGTGGGATAACTACAAATAAAAATATTGCTATGATCTGACTATAAGTGGATTACATATTTACTTTGCTTTATTGGAAGGGCCATGGGGTTATGACCATAACTTATGCCTTCTCTTGCATTCCATACTGCCTGCCGCTGCTGCTGCTAAGTCACTTCAGTTGTGTCCGACTCTGTGAACCCATGGACTGCAGCCTACCAGGCTCCTCCGTCCATGGGATTTGCCAGGCAAGAGTACTGGAGTGGGTTGCCATTGCCTTCTCCCCATACTGCCTAGTTGGGCACAAAGTTGGCACTAAAAAAATAAATTCTCTTTTATGAAATAATAGCTAGTGTAAAGAATGAAAACTAGTAAATGAGATTGGTTCACCCATGCCAGGTACACATATTTTAATGTGGTTATTGGCAAAAGCTGAAGCTTCTTGGCTGTGGAATAAGGCTCCAGAGTTCAGGGACCTCCAACAGAACTTTAACATAAACCTGGTCATGCTTCCAACAGCTCTGGTCTCTACTATCTGTGTGTCTTCGAGATGGAAAAGGTCTCCACTTTATATACCTTCTTTGCTTCACAAATATTTCAGCATTTAAATTTTAATCAGGATGGGGTGTTTTGGATAGACCCTCCCTCTGAAAGAGGGGCACATGATTGTTTTATGGTTGCTGTTGAGAGAATGTGCATTCCCACCTACATTATCAAGGAAGAGTTGAGCATGCATACAGAGAGAAATAGCGTGGTTCCAGGAAGGAGCAGCGAATAGGCCTGTGTTGGAACAGCTGTTCCCAGGGGCTGCTGTACTGGTGGAGTCTTTCCACTGGGTCTATGAATGGCAGTGTTGCATTTACAGAGAACAGTAACTTGTTTAAGACTTCTTGCTTCATCGACTTACTGTCCACCACACAGACAGACAGACAGACAGACACACACACACACACACACACAGCATGACTTTGAAATCAGGCCTGGTCATAGGGGCAAAGTGCATTCTAGGACTGCATGAGGACAGGGACTTGTTATCTTACACTGAAAACATTTCAAACTGATAGGATCTTGATGACCTTAATGCCTCGTGTCTTTCACCTTTTCTTTAATATATGAACATATTTTTAAAAAGGAAAACATCATATCAGTTGATAGGCCACTCATTTCAACCCAAATAAAGTCACTCCCCTTTTCACAGTTTTAAAAAGCTAGTCCTTTCTGATTTTCTTGCCCTTTGACTACACATCAAACTAAATGTTACTTACAAGCAATTGACTGCAAGTTTGTTTAACAGCAAGACATCCCTTTAATTAACTGCCCTCTTTTTTATTGAAGTTGACAAACAATACATTTGTAGCATCTCAACTGATTACATGAAGTCTTAGGTAGTTATATGCCAGTTGGTAAAGAAAGAATAGCCTACATTAATCCTAACAGGTCTTGTGGTTAAGAATCAGGCAAGGAAAAATGATCTCAATAATTTCAAAGACCCTTAGGTTCAATGTCATTATCAATTTTTTTTAAATAGGAAGAAAATGTTAACTTCATTAATGAGAAACACCTATGCTTTATCCCACTTCTCAGGACTAAATTATTCTTGAGGAATTGCTGATCTTTCCCTCAGATTCTCTCTGCTTCATCGTAGAAATTCTATTTCTAAAAACTTTCCTAAGGAAATAGTTAAGAATGTATATCAGGGGCTTCCTTAGTCATCCAGGGGCTAAGACTCTGCACTAGCAATGCAGGGGGCTCAGGTTCAATCCTTGGTCAGGGAATTAGATTCCATGTGCTACAACTAAGAGTTTGCATGCTGCAACTAAGGCCCACGGAAGCCAAATAAATAAATAATTGTCTTTAAAAAACAATGTACACCAAAATTTAATCAAAAGTATATTTACTGCTTCCCTGCCTAAAATGGATAAAACCCATACTCATGCTTCATTTCAATAGTTGGAATTTAAGTTAGATAAAGCATTGTAATTCACAGAGAATACATACACATGTTATGCAGTTATCAAAAAATGACACATGAGAAAATACTCATGATGTAATGTTAGTGAAAAACAAATAATTCTAAGCAATATATATGATTTAAACTTTGTTCACTATGAGCAGAAAAAAGACTAGAAGGAAATAAACGAAAGTCATCCAGTTGTTATCAATGTGGGGAGGAGTTATACTGATTTTTATTCTTCATATACTCTCCACGTTTTATACAATTTGCTCATTTTATAATAAGAACCCAAGTATAATTTAGAAGTATATTTCAGAAGACGGTTCTCCTGTAGGTGTTCATTAGACATTTTTCTAGACTCAGAGCTGTCTAGCAAACCACTCCCAGTAGCAGTCAAGTCCTTAACTAGAATGACTGCTCACTGATACCATCTCCATCTTCTCTAGATCATCTTGAGAACTGAAAAGAGAAAGATAGTTTGGGAAAAATGTCTACTCCTGCATTTATAAACAAGAAAATTCTCAGTAGGAGGATGAATCATTATGACCACCATCACCACCAACAACAAAAACACCCACCCTTGTTATCCAATACTCACATTGAACAGGTTTTATATCCACACATTTTAAGAAACCAAGAGGGAGGCATAAACCCAATTCAATTTAACTGGGTGCTCTCTTGACAGAATTGTTATTAATAAGATTGTATTGTACAAACCTCCCTGAAATCCCAAACGCTGCTGACTACACCGGCAGAAACATTTAACATCCAGCATGCAACATGCAGTTGTGTCTGCTCCTTTGTCCCAGGCCCCTCCTGCAAACCCCTCATCCTTCTCTTCCCATTCCCCTTGGATTCTCAAATCAAAGAAAAAGCTTGTCTGGAGCAACCTCCATAAATTATTCACATGATATTACAGTGTATGTCAGCAATCTCGCAGTGTTTAAAAAACTTAACTACAAGCCAATTAAAATGTAAACTGAGAAAGACGGATGGAGCTGGTTGCTCTGGTGTGAACTTGAGCAGCTCATAACAATATGCACTCCAACTTCCAGACCTGCTAATTTGACAGCTACTTTCATCAGCAGAGCCTCCCCCTCCCCACCATGACTTCATCTCCTCCTTTAATGCAGTGGTTCTCCCAGGACAAATGGTTCTGTATCCTTCCACATCCACCAGATGAGTCCCCTGGGCCTTGCAACCAGCCCAAGCGTTCAAAGTGGAAGTTATTAACAAGGGTTTGTTTCTTTCCCTCTTTATTTTTAAGGATATATAATGCACCCTTCATTTACAGGTTGCAGTTTATAAGTCAAAGAAGTTTTTTAAAACGGAAAGAAAAGGCAAAAGGAAGAAGAAAAAAGTAAGCAAAGATCATGTATCAGTGAGAAAAGGTAAAGCAAGTCTGAAAGCTAGCTGAATGGGGATGATGCTCTGAAAAACGATCCCTTCATTGTTTCCATTTCAGTTTTTTCTAAGCTACGCTTCACACCAATGGGTCTATATGACCTATTTTCACTTACTTGCGAAACAGCTAAGAGATTGAAGACAAGGAGTACCTGCTTTGGTTTTGAGAAAAACAGACCTGTACTACTGCACAGACTTGAGCAGTTCTATTAAGACAAAAAGATAGGTTCCCCCTTTAAAAATATTCCAGCACATCTTCCTCCATATCCCTCTTCCTGACCTTCTTTTCCACTTCTCCTCTCTTTCAGCATTATATAAGAAATCTCAGTCTGTAATGAAGCCACAGCAGGACCTGACAAGGAGGGGCATCAGAACATGAGTCAGATTATCGGCACTTCTGCACTGCCTACTTCTTCTTTACAGAATATGAGTTTTCTCTTTCTGAAACTTCACAACTCAAATTTAAGACAGGGACATCTGATTCTTCTAAAGAAGGGCCTGGACAAGGAAAATTCATAGTTTCAGCAATGGAAATTTGGCACCAACTTAACAGAGTAACTTTCTACTTTAGTTCTCATGCTTTTCAGTTTTGAGACTTAGACATACAATTTAAACAGAAAGACACAAATGGTGTCCATTCCCCAAAGAGAATAAAATAATACCTAAATCCTAGAAAAACTGGTGACCTTATGGTAATGGAAAATCATGTTATTGAGCTCCTCTCTGTCATCTGGATATTCTGGTCAATCAGAAAGATCAAAATTCTTATAGGCATGGCGCACCTGTTCAAATCAACACAAGAAATGTGTGTACCTATGAGCAACTGAATGAGTGTGTGCATGCTCAGTCATGTCTGACTCTTTTTGACCCCATGGACTGTAGCCCTCAGGCTCCTCTGTCCATGGAATTCTCCAGGCAAGAATATTGAAGTGGGGTGTCATTCCCTTTTATAAGGGATCTTCCCAACACAAGGATTGAACCCATCTCCTGCACTGCAGGCAGATTCTATATCATCTGGGCTACCAGGGAAGCCCAAGAACCAGCTACTAAGATATCAATCAGTGACCCATGACAACAAATGAATGCATTATAATAGATTATTTTATCTTTGAAATTATTCATTATCTTGAAAAGGTACATAGTTATATGATCACTGCATGCTCAAAAAGAAGGATCACTGAATGGATATAACTGGAAATAAACAAAAGTCTCATGAGGGACTTTCCTGATGGTCCCAGAGGCTAATACTACTTGCTTCCACCAGAAGGTGTGGGTTCAATCCCTATCAGGAAACTAGATCTCACACACCACAACTAAGACCAGGCACAGCCAAGTAAACATTAGAACAAAACACAACAACAAAAGTCTCATGAGTAGACACTATTAATGGAAAGGAAGTGAAGGAGTTCAACTCTTTGATCAAACTTGGAAATTAAGAGATTCAATTGAGGAAAACTGATCAGTTGATTTTATGAATTTCACACTAGGTTTTCTCTCTGCTATTAGTCAGAGAGAACTATGCACACTGTAATTATATCTCAATATTTTTTGTTCAAATTCAGTTAGCAAAAGCTAGAGAAAAGCTTACAAGTCAAAATAAAGGCAGATGGTTATCTGAACAGTACATACAATCAATAAATTCATTCCACTATTTAATCCTGCTGAATTATTTACAACAGTGGCTTTCTAGTCCCACAGTGATTCAGAATCATGTGGGGAAATTTTCTTTAAAATAAAAAAATACAGATAATACTAGGGCTTATTTTCATATATTCTGGTTCGACAGGTGTATTTAAAATATTTTCAGATGATTCTACTCTAGTGCTGCCAAGGATTGAGAACAGCTCATCTGACTGAGATGTAATCTCTGGTCACTCATTATGGTGGAACATGGAAACATCACAGACTGGACAAACTAGAATATGCTGCCTTCAGCTCATGCTTAGCCCTCAACTGCCTGAACTGTCTTTCTATTCATATCAGCCTCTTGATATATCTTTCTTAGGTTTTGGCTTAAGTCCCTGTAATATGCTTTGTACTCTATGCCTTAGTTTTGAAAATGGGGCTTCTGATCAGGGAAATGTAGTTTAAAAACACAATGAGATATCACTTCACACCCACTAGGATGGCTGTAACCAAAAAGACAATAACAAAGAATGTTGCCAAGGATGTGGAGATATTGTAAATGCAAATTTTACACTATTTCATAATGTGAATATAAAATGGAAATGATGAAAACTTAAAATGATCCAGACACTTTAAAGAACAGTCTGGCAGTTACTCTAATGGTGAAACTACATGACTCAGCAATTCCAGTACTAAGTATATTCTTAAGAGAAATGAAAACATGTGTCCACACAAGAACTTTTAATGAGTGTTCACAGCAGCATTATTCATGATAGTCAAAAATGGGAACAATCCAAATGTCCATCAAATGATGAATGGCTAAGCAAAATGCAATATATCCTTTCAATGGAATATTATTAAACAAAATAAGAAGAAATGAAGTAATAATACATGGATACAACATGGATAACATTAAAACATTACATGGCTACAACATGGATAAACATTAAAAACAAGTGAAAAACAAGGGAGAGAAGCAGCTGCAAATGGCCATATATTGTATGTTTCTATTTATTTGAAATGTCCAGAATAGGCAAATCTATAGACAGAAATCAGAGTACGAGTTGCCTTAAAGGTGAATGTACGACGGGGGTAAAGAGATGATGATCAAAGAGTGAAGGGTCTCCTTTTCTTTTTGACAAGATTTTGGCCATGCACGAGGCATGCGGGATCTTAGTTCCCTGACCAGGGATTGAACCTCTGCCCCCTGCAGTGGAAGCACAGTCTTAACCACTGGGCCACAGGGAAGTCCTTGGATTTCTTTTTTAGGTAATAAAAATGTTCTAAAATTGATGGTGGTGAGGAACGCAAAATTCCGTGAATATGCTAAAAACCCTTGACAGGTACACTCGAAGTGGGTCAATTGTGTGTTATGTGAATTCTCTCTCAATAAAACTGCAAAAAATATAAAGAAAAGAAGGCTTCTGTTCTGAGGTCTGACTTGGCAGCTCACCCATTCTCCAGTCCCCTGCTGGGGTTGGGGGTCCTGTCTGGCATGGTCACTGCCCCTGTGAGGAGCTGTCCTGACCTAGCCTGTTGATAAGATCTTTTGGTTCTAATGTACCTCTTGGCTCTAGCTCCTAGTCTTCAACATATCCTGTCTTCCTCATCATAATACCCCTTGTATAGTCAATTGTCCCTTCTGAATGGGCATGTACAAATGAGACTAAAGACCAAGGCTTTATTCTGAGGGTAACAACAGAAAGTCATTAAGGTTTAATGGGGAGCAGTATAAAGACAACGCAGGAAATAACATGAAGTCTTTTAACTGACCTCACTCATTTCATGTTCATTAACAATTTCTCCTTTCCTCCCACACTGCACTAGCTCCCAGTAATGAGGCTCTACTCGATCAGTTAGGCCCAATGTCTCATAATTCCTTCCTCTAATCCTCTCTCCTTTCTGGCTGTCCTCATTCCTGCCCCCAGTATAAACCATTTTCACTCCACCATCAAATCTTTACTCAAACCATCACTCTTGAATCCTCCTGCTTTTCTACACTTTCCCAGTTAAACCTCTTCTTCAAGATTAGATTTAATGCATTATGTTTCATGTGATGATTTCCCAACATTATACGAAAGAGCAAGAGAGTTCCAAAGAAACATCTATTTCTGCTTTACTGACTATGCCAAAGCCTTTGACTGTGTGGATCACAAGAAACTGTGGAAAATTCTGAAAAGATGGGAATATCACAGTACCTGACCTGCCTCTTGAGAAACCTATATGCAGGTCAAGAAGCAACAGTTAGAACTGGACATGGAACAACAGATTGGTTCCAAATAGGAAAAGGAGTACATCAAGGCTGTATATTGTCACCCTGCTTATTTAACTTATATGCAGAGTACATCATGAGAAATGCTTAGCTGGAAGAAGCACAAGCTGGAATCAAGATTGCCAGGAGAAATATCAATAACCTCAGATATGCAGATGACACCACCCTTATGGCAGAAAGTGAAGAGGAACTAAAAAGCCTCTTGATGAAAGTGAAAGAGGAGAGTGAAAAAGTTGGCTTAAAGCTCAACACTCAGAAAATGAACATCATGGCATCTGGTCCCATCACTTCATGGGAAATAGATGGGGAAACAGTGGAAACAGTGTCAGACTTTATTTTTGGGGGCTCCAAAATCACTGTAGATGGTGACTGCAGCCATGAAATTAGAAGACGCTTACTCCTTGGAAGAAAAGTTATGACCAACCTAGATAGCATATTCAAAAGCAGAGACATTACTTTGCCAACAAAGGTCCATCTAGTCAAGGCTATGGTTTTTCCTGTGGTCATGTATGGATGTGAGAGTTGGACTGTGAAGAAGGCTGAGCGCCGAAGAATTGATGCGTTTGAACTGTGGTGTTGGAGAAGACTCTTGAGAGTCCCTTGGACTGCAAGGAGATCCAACCAGTCCATTCTGAAGGAGATCAGCCCTGGAATTTCTTTGGAGGGAATGATGCTGAAGCTGAAGCTCCAGTACTTTGGCCACCTCAGGCGAAGAGTTGACTCATTGGAAAAGACTCTGATGCTGGGAGGATTGGGGGCAGAGCGAGAAGGGGACGACCAAGGATGAGATGGCTGGATAGCATCACTGACTCGATGGACGTGAGTCTGAGTGAACTCTGGGAGTTGGTGATGGACAGGGAGGCCTGGCGTGCTGCGATACATGCGGTAGCAGAGTCGGATATGACTGAGCGACTGAACTAAACTGAACAACTAGGGCTATAAATGATATAAATTAAACAAACCCCAAACTTGTATCATGAGCTTTGTCCCTCTGACCAAGCTCTATACTCTTTTAACTGCAAGAACAAAGTGATAAACTTCTCTTGATTCCATACTGTGCCAGAGTGCTAGGCCAGCAGCTAACATACTCAGAGATTGACTGATAAAAGGAACTCATTTTTATTTCCAATTATCTGTGTACAATCAACTTCTCTGGCTTGTTTTCTCTCTGCCGTGGTTTCCCTTTCCATTCCCAGAAAGCTTGCCTGTGTGCATTTCCTTTTCTCGAGGCTATGTGCTGTTACAGGAGAAATCACTCCCTTGGGAAAATTATTGATGGGCAGCTTCTAATTTTAAGCTACAGCTGAACTAAGAAACTGAATCGCAGCTGCATTACCATTTCATTCTGCATGGAGCCCTAATGATAAATATTTAACCAGAACAACTTCCCTTTCCTTTGCTGCTATATTCTCATATAATTATTTTAACAAACGGTTGTTCCAAACATTTACCACCCTTGTCAAACCTCTAACTACTCCCGGTGGATGGTATTTTGCTGCTTATATCACTAAGAAAATCAATGGTATTCCTATCACCTCCATAATTACTGATGTTTGTGTGTTAGTCATTCAGTCGTGTCTGACTCTGTGACCCCATGGACTGTAGCCCCCAGCTTTCTCCATCCATGGGATCTTCCAGGCAAGAATACTGGAGTGGGTTGCCATTTCCTTCTCCAGGGGATGCTCCTGACCCAGGGATCAAACCTGGTTCTCCCACATTGCAGGCCGACGCTTTACTGTCTGAGCCATCAGGGAAGCCCTGTGGTTTAACCCATTGTTCAGGTCATCAGTACTGCCCATCGAATATTTTCTGTTCTCCCTTAGTTCTAGGCACTTTGATGGCCCTTTGGGGTTGTGTGCAGCCATGTGACTTTCTCTGTGATAACTGCTTTTTGCTCTGTCTCCTCTACCTTTAATTCATCCAACAAGACTGCCTTGCTGCTTGAAGGTATTTGTTTAGGAAGACTTTACTAACCTCACAGGCAGCTTAAGTTCCATCGTTCTTTATGTTCTCTTGTCAATTGTGTTCATATCTCTATGCCAACTCTTACAATGGGTTTTGATATTTGCTTGTGGGTCTGTCCCTAAGAAATGTTGGTTTTAAGCTCTGTTTAATCAGCCCACAGACAAAGGACTCAGAGGCAAAAATGGCAGGTTTTGAGGTATGATTCTTTTGCTTTTTATAAATGATGGGCCCACATAAGTTTGGTTTAGAGATTTACCAGATAAAATCATCATACCACAGCATAAATTCCTCCAAGTGAGATATCTCACAAGATGTTGGAAACTTAGACTGTAATATAATTACTGTCACAAGGAAAGTACTCAGAAGATGTTTGCTAAATGAATGAGTAACTCCCTGGGCAATGCACTAATCACTTTCCCCTTACACCTGACCTTTTATTCTAAGTACAGTATGAAAGTTAGTAACCCTTCTCCAGGTTGCCCTGGGAGACCAAAAACTCTTAGAAACAAATCTGTTTATTAAAAAACTATGATAGTTGTCATCAAAATAGCTTTGCTTTGGAAGCATTTAGAGTACAAAGTTTCTTAGCAGCTTTGGTTCATTACCAAAGTAGGCATTATCTTAAAATTGATCTTATCTGAAGGTTAAACACACTTAGTTCCTTGTCAGAACACTTAACTCTCCAATATGGTCAATTACCAGATAATAGTGTCCACTTTCTCATGTCTTACTACTTAAATGGTCTGATCGATAAATAAGTACACACTGCATTATTAAGAGCTTGCTGATGTCAGACACGAATGGAAGAAGTCTCTGAACTTCTAGTTTTAAAAATAACATTTAAGTTCCCTATCGCTTTCAGGTATTTTATAAGTCTCTGCTGTGCTCATGACACTGAAATATAATTTTCTTCGAACCTGTGATCTGCATTAGACATGTCACATGCAAAATGGATGGACTGTTTTTTCACTTTGTTATGAGTTTGAGTGGCATTTTATTTCTCTTAGAATTAAGTGATAATTGACCAGGTATATTGGTTCCTCATCAACACAAAATATTTAAAAGCATCAAAATAAAAGCTCTTCTGAATCCAATAATCCAATGAGAAGTGACAATATGTATACCTTGTTTGGTGATGGAACTTGCCAGCTCTTCTGCAGAATACAGTGGGAGATTCAGTGTAGGAAAGGAACATGGTAGGGGAGGGGAAGGGGTATTTGATCCAGTTATCCTTTCACTAAATGTACTTTCCTTATAGATGGCTGTCTTAGAGATCATTTTAGTCAGTTAATTTAAAAAATTTCTTTCAATCCTTTTTAAAATAAGCTTTCTTAGACTCTACACTTACAGACAATATTTAAAGTGAACTACAGAACTTGCAGAGAAAAGAAGTAACATTCTAACCACCTACAGAAGAATTAGTCCCAGATACTTATGAGTACAAATTGATCTCAATGAAATTTTATTAGCAATTTATCATCAAAGATTATCCAAACCAATCGAAGAATATTTAATTTACTTAAAACAAGGTTGAACATTAGCTGGCATTTACATGACCAGTTCTGATCCTGCCTCCAATACATCAATACCTAGAGCCATTGAAAGGTCTGATGCTGTAGTGGAAGCTTCAGTACTCAGGCCACCTGATGTGAAGAGCCAACTCATTGGAAAAGATTCTGATGCTGGCAAAGATTGAAGGCAAAAGGAGAAAGGGGTGGCAGAGGATGAGATGGTTAAATACATTGGACATGAATCTGAGCAAACTCCAGGAGATAGTGAAGGACAGGGGAACCACAAAGACTCAGACAAGACTAGCAACTGAACAACAACAGCCACCAAAGAGAGGGATTGAATATTCTCCAACAGCAGAAATGAATCAGATCCATCTCTCACAGACAAGGAAACGGATGTTCATTCTTGCCTGGCATCTGACAGTAAGAGTCTTTAAAAAAGTCTTCTGAGTCTTTAAAAAAAATAAGCTTCTATTCACTAATGCCTACTCGTCCTAGACAGTCTAAACTCTAAGTTCTTTTTTTTTTCTTATGTAGACAAATGCAGTGCTTTCTCAGTGAGCCAGTCTTCCTTATTTCCACATCAAAATGAGGAAGGCAAAGGTCATGGTATTCAAAAGCATACAAATACCACGAATTTGGCTATACCCTTCCACAGAGGCTACTTAAACAAAAAGAAAATATGCATGTATGATAAATAATAATTGTTAAAATATATTCCACCCTATGATGTGTAAGATGCTCTTCTATCCACATATATATAAGAATTCCACAGCATGGTCTCTGGTTCTTAGTTTATAATCTACTAAAAGAAATAAAATCCTCATCATAAAAAGATAACATATGAGACACTTAATTGACAAGTGAGATGAATAGGCCACAAGAGGGACTATTAGAGGTCAAAGAAACAAGAGCTCAACAAGGCTGAGTGAGTCTCAGAAAGTTTTTAGGAAAAAGTGTCATTTAAGCTGTTTTAAGTACAGAACTCAGAAGCATAAAGAACAGAGTACATGAGTTGCAATACATGTGGAACACAGTGAGGAAAATGTCTGAAAAGTGTAATTATATAAATATCTAAGGAGTTATAGCAGAATAATAAACGGCAAACCACAACACTTGGATATTTCATCAGCAAAGATATCTGCATTTACATAAATAATTCTTTTGATAAACACAATATTTATTTCAGAGCAGTTAAAAAATAGGACTACCAAAACCTTCAAGAATGTCCATTCCATTTCCGAGATTATGTTCTAAGAAATTCCAAACGCAGTTAATGAACACCAAGATGAAAAACTGGACAAAACTTAAATGTGTAGCAATTAGAGATTAGTTATTCATGTTACCATGTACCCATGGAATAGATCAAAGCAGATGTAGGACAGTAGTTAATAAAATGAAAATATACTGTTAATATAAATATCTTGGGGATAAATAGTTATTGTCCTAGTTTATTACCATCTGTGTATTAACAAGAACAAAAATTAAACATACATATAGGAAAAGATTGAAAGGATATGTATCTCAAAGTCTCTTGTTTGTGAATTCTAAAGGGGCTAATGTCATCTTAGAGTTATGGAGATAATTCTTCTTTCTTGCAGCATGGCTGCCACTTAAAAGAGCTGAGAACCTGCCTCTTTCCCACCTAACAGTGGACACCACTGTCCATGGATGCCACTGGGGCTTATAGATGCCCGTGCGTTAGTACCTTGCACAGTTCGGGAAACATTGCCTTTTCAGTATCTGTTGGTAGAAAGAATTTGGAATACTTGCTAATGGATAGTCTACTTTTCTAGGACTTAAGATTTGCCTGTTTTAGAATATACAATGTTGATAGTTGCCTTCCTTAAAAATAAAATCTTCTTTCTGATTAAAAACAGAAAAACAAAGAAAGAACTATTCTCCTGTAACATGTAAAGATAAATACTCCAACTTCTTAAAATGAATTTTTCTGGCTTGGAATATCAGAGAACATACTTATTTCTTAAGATGGCAAGAAATGTTTTACTTTCCCTGGGAAGAAACATTTAAAAACTAGATCCTAGTATGGTATTTCTGGAGTTGAATGTCTTATCTGAGCCAGAATCTCCATGAATTGTGTTGTTCAAACCTGCTTAGCCTTCCCTGGCAAGGAAGGAGGGTTGGAAAGGGAGTGAAGGGAGAAGCCAGGTAAAGAGAAGAATGGAACAGAGGAAAGAAAAACAGAAACCAGGTGAGAAAAGAAGGAAATAGTGACGAGAGAGGGATATTTGGGGACAGACTGGCTTTATTTCCCATGCTGGTCTGGTTCTTGTTTTATTGGAATTATTTCACCATCCTTAATTGTCATCAGTGTAAACACCCAATCTGCTCTTAAAAGAAACCATTCCCGCTGATGGAAGTAATAAATGACAGTGCCCTAGGAATGGAATCCTGAGGTCTGCATAAATCAGCGTTTGTCATCTTTTCAAATGCTAAAAAATTTCTGTGGTTCCAGCATTTCCAGGAAAGGCTCAGCTGAGTTTCCATAATAATCACTTCATAGACTCTAAGTTTTCTCTTTGAATTGTCAAAAGGTTAAATTACCCTAAATTAGAATTAAATGTGTGTGAGTGTGCATGAATGTATGCACGGACATATGCCTTACTTATGCATGCATACATCAAAACATACATACATATATATACATATATGTGTGTGTGTGTAAAAATATCCATGGCTTCCCAGGTGGCTCAGTAGTAAAGAATCCAATCTGCCTGCCAATGCAGGAAAAGGGGGTTTGATCTCTGGGTGGGATGATCTCCTGGAGAAGGAAATGGCAACCGACTCCAGTATTCTTGCCTGGGAAATCCCAGGGACAGAGAAGCCTGGTGGGCTACAGTGCATGGGGTTGCAGAGTCAGACATGACTTAGAAACTAAACAACAATACATATCTACACACACACACACACACACACACACACTGTGCTGAGTCACTTCAGTTGTATCTGACCATTTGTGACCCCATGGACTGTAGCCCATCAGGCTTCTCTGTCCATGGGAATCTCCAAGCAAGACTACTGGAGTGGGTTGTATACATATATAAGACTATCCTTCAGTTCAGTTCAGTTGAGTCGCTCAGTCGTGTCCGACTCTTTGCGACCCCATGAATCGCAGCACGCCAGGCCTCCCTGTCCATCACCAACTCCCGGAGTTCACTCAGACTCACGTCCATTGAGTCCATGACGCCATCCAGCCATCTCATCCTCGGTTGTCCCCTTCTCCTCCTGCCCCCAATCCCTCCCAGCATCAGGGTCTTTTCCAATGAGTCAGCTCTTCGCATGAGGTGGCCAAAGTACTGGAGCTTCAGCTTTAGCATCATTCCCTCCAAAGAAATCCCAGGGTTGATCTCCTCCAGAATGGACTGGTTGGATCTCCTTGCAGTCCAAGGGACTCTCAAGAGTCTTCTCCAACACCACAGTTCAAACGCATCAATTCTTCGGCGCTCAGCCTTCTTCACAGTCCAACTCTCACATCCATACATGACCACAGGAAAAACCATAGCCTTGACTAGACAGACCTTAGTCAGCAAAGTAATGTCTCTGCTTTTGAATATGCTATCTAGGTTGGTCATAACTTTTCTTCCAAGGAGTAAGCATCTTTTAATTTCATGGCTGCAGTCACCATCTGCAGTGATTTGGGAGCCCAAAAAAATAAAGTCTGACACTGTTTCTACTGTTTCCCCATCTATTTCCCATGAAGTGATGGGACCAGATGCCATGATCTTCGTTTTCTGAATGTTGAGCTTTAAGCCAACTTCTTCACTCTCCTCTTTCACTTTCAACAAGATGCTTTTTAGCTCCTCTTCACTTTCCCATAAGGGTGGTGTCATCTGCATATCTGAGGTTACTGATATTTTTCCCGGCAATCTTGATTCCAGCTTATGTTTCTTCCAGTCCAGCGTTTCTCATGATGTGCTCTGCATATAAGTTAAATAAGCAGGGTGACAATATACAGCCTTGACATATTCCTTTCCCTATTTGGAACCAGTCTGTTGTTCCATGTCCAGGTCTAACTGTTGCTTCCTGACCTGCATACAGATTTCTCATGAGGCAGGTCAGGTGGTCTGGTATTCCCATCTCTTTCAGAATTTTCCACAGTTTATTGTGATCCACACAGTCAAATTTCAGCAAGTCTTCATTCTATTTAGTAGCTTCCAGAGTTGAAAGGTCTCAGGCAGAACCCAGCCACCTAACTCTATGCGCAATGAGTTCAATCAGGGAACACGTGTATTTTACCCTGTTGGTTCACCTGGACCTCTTTCTCCTTTTCTATTAGTCCTCTCCTTGCTTCTTTGGTGGATGCCTGACCTCCTTGGACTGTACAATTTAGCTCTTTGTAGGTGTTAGAGAATCAAAGGGTGCCAGATTCTTCCAGAGCGAGTGATGACATCTTAGGAACCTAGTCATTACTTAGACAGGAGCTTTAAAACTCAAGCAGCCTAGTGACCTTCTGGAAAATAGCCATGAACATAAGCACAGGCCCATAGATCAGAGCAAAGCTCAAAGGAAAGAAGGCTGAAGCGTAATGAAAAATGAACATTGGGCCAAAAAACACAAGCTGAATAGGCTGTTATATCATCATTACCTGGCTTGATTTTTCTAGAATCTTTATTTGTATGAGGGGCTAGCTGATGACAATTTTAAGCAAATCTGCTACATATCAACTTTTTCCCCAAGTGGGAATGAGAAGTAAGCAACAGGATGGCACTGGAAATGCAGGTAAGGGAGAGGCCAGTTTTATAAACAGATGATGACTTTGGGGTGGGAGGATTATTTTTGAGAGCAAACATACCGCATATCCTGAAAGCCAGTCTGATACGCTAGAAAAAAATAGCTCAGAGTCCTCTAGGTAGAACAGTAACAATGAGCCCTTCATAAACACGGCCTTTAGACAAAGAAATATTCCAAGTTGAAACTCACTTGTCCTGGTTTGGTTTTCTCTTTGTCTTGCTGGAGAGTAGGCCACGGGAGCAAAGTCAACGGAAATGAAAGTACAAGAAATGAAACAAAAAGATGGGAGAAAAGCCATTTCTAAGATACAAAATTATGTAAGATTATTCCCTCACCTCATCTAAATTTTTTAAGTAAGGCGAGGTGGCCTCTTCGTGGATCAATGTTCTCTCGTGGCGAAGGGGCTTGTGTAATTCGATGAAACTATGAGCCATGCTATGCAGGGCCACCCAAGACAGATGGGTCACAGTGAAGAGCTCTGAAAAATCGTGGTCCACCGGAGGAGGGAACGGCAAACCCCTCCAGTGTCAGGGGAGCCTGGCATGCTGCAGTCGATGGGGTTGCAAAGAGTCAGAAACCACTTAGCAACTGCACAACAACAACAAAGGGAGGTGGGCAGGGCGGAGCAACTCATCGCGCCTGCAGATGAGCAGGGAAAAGAGCTCCCCCTGAGGCCACCACGGGCCTGATGTTCTACAGACACACACTTATTGTACCCTAAACACCTGATACAGGTATGATCGTCATTTCCTAGATGAGAAAAGTGAGCCCAAAACACTCTCCTCATACTGTCATCTCTTGATAAAATGAGAAATGTAGATTGACAAGGACCCATTTCAAGATACTTGCTTAATTTTCCTTTGTTCCCTTTCAAAGCCACTCTTAGCATATTCTCCCAAAGGGTTTTCTTTTGGAGGGCAAAGTATCTCATTTTTTTACAATAATAATATTAACCACTGTCTGTAGGATGAAGATGACACATCAACTGAACTTTTTTTAAAGTTCAAAATCAAGGTCATTAAATGTATAAGCTCCTACTCCTCCCAGTTTATTCAGGAGCCTAATTTATGAGCTCTTACCAACCCACCCCCAAATTTATGAGCTCCTATCCCCACCAGGGGCTTCCTTGGTGACTCAGATGGTAAAGACTTCGCCTGCAATTCAGGAGACCCAGGTTCAACCCCTGGGTTGGGAAGATCCCCTGGAGAAGGGAATGGCAACCCACTCCAGTATTCTTGCCTGGAGAATTCCATGGATAGAGGAGCCTGGAGGGGTACTACAGTCCATGGGGTCGCAAAAGAGTTGGACACAATTGAGCGACTACCACTAACAACCCCCCTTAAAAAAAAACAAAACACCCAACTAACTATATACCTACAAAGACCTTCAACTACTTTAAGGACTATCACTTCTACACCAAAATGAGAATTCCAAGTCTTAAAAATCTAGGTAACTGTAGCACAATAGAGAAAATGTACTGCACTGACTTCTTGTTGGAATTTGGGTCATTTTAGAAGGCCAAGTACCACATTTAAATTTGGAGGGAGAATGAGTTTCAATAGTCCTCTGCATATTACAAATAGTATCAGTAACAATGCAATTATCCCATTTTTTTTAAAAGAGGTTGACTAAGGATGTGTTTTTAAAATGATAGCAACCTTCAAATGCCTTACTTTGAATCATATCAATACAAGGCTTTGTTTCTCCCCAAACTGAAAACATTCCTTAGTTCCTCAGCTACACTTTCCCTTACATGGTCCTTGTATCACATGGTAGGGCATTCCCTGCATCTGGAGGGCAGTGTGTGACACTTGAAATGCTAATGGAAAAGCACATTGCTTATACAAGCATGTCACATAACATTGTTTTCCACAAGATTCCAGCTGACTTCCCAGTACGGGATCTAAAAATGAAGCAATCACATCCTGTGTCCATAGACGCTGAAGAGTTAACAATAAGTCATTTGATTTAGCTTTCTTGGAAAAGACTTTGGAACCATCTTATATCTCTTATTTTATTTTCCTTTCGTGGGGTATGGAGAGTGCAGTTATCAAAACTAAAAGCGCAAGACAGAGGCAGTACTGGTCACATCCAGACAGATGAGCCCCTGCCCTGAGATCCTTCTCAGACTCTCTTCAAGCTGTGCACCTTTCTGTGGGGCAATGGTCCGTAGGGTCATGAGGATGCACCCAGCCAGCTCACACATCTTCCTCTTAGGACCATGTTTTCCATGCCAGAGACACTGGACTCCCCTGCCCAGCTGGCCCTCCACCCCTTCCAGGGTCTGGAAGGGCAGGCTTTTCCCCAGGGGACCATCTTCCTGAGGCCAGGCCATGCTACTTATACAGAAACCTGCAGGCCTAACTGTGGCCAAGGGGCGGCTGTGCACTGCGGTGCTGAGGGCATAAAGTATGGATGAGAACTTGAATATGTGGGGTGGATGCCCATGTTCCTATGGGCAAAGCTCCTTGTGCCCCTGGAAAGAACAAAAATTGAAAAGAAAGAAGTAAGGTGGGCCTCCATACATAATCTTGCCCTGCAAATATTAGGGGTGGGTCTGGCAAGGAGACTCAGTTTATTTGTATAGACTCAGCTGATAGGATTCTCTGATCAGTCCTTATCCTGGTAACTTATATTATGCCATTCTCTGTTAAATTAAGCACGAGTCTCCTTTGGTCTTCCCATCCGATCAACAAGAGCAAAGAGTCAACTATAGAAAGACTCTTTGAGAATCTGTTGAGAAAGAAATCAACAGATGTGTCTAAAGCCTCAACACACACATACAAACACACACCATCCAGAGTGGGCTATAGACTATGACCACCAAGGTTATGGACATTTTAGGTTATTGCCAATTTCCACACTATCATTGTTCTGTAGGATCTGCACTTCCCGAATAAGCTCCCAAACCATTTTATGGTTCCATGTCTTTTAAACTGGCTTCAACTTGCCAGTAGCTTTAGCTCAAGAAAACTTTATGACAAAGTATAACACCTACCCTTCATGTAACACATGAAACCTCAGAACTGGCTTTCTTCCCTCTTTTTTACACATTTATTATAGGTGTTAAATTACAGTCATTCCCAAGCTTAACCCCTAAGAAACAGAGTTATCTATACCAAGCTTACCTCATACTAACTTTCTAAAGTATCATGCCAAGATATGTATTTTATTCTACAGCTAAGAAAGGCATGTGTTTATGGGCAAAACACATAGGCTTTGGAACCTTGGAAAGACGGGTCAAGAGCTTGTGTAGGTCTTCTAAAGAACAAGGAAAGCAGTCACTGAGGTATATAAGCAGACAGATTAGGAGACATGTTCTGGTACAAAGAGACCCCAAAAGTTCCACTATTAGACAAAAAGGTAATCTCAAAGTAGTCAGGGATGGAAAGATGGGATCTGGAAAACATACAAACATGGATATCACCCTGGGTTTCAAAGGACCCTCTTTGGACAGAACACCAGAGAGATTTTCAAATACAGATGGTGGCCTTCAGCGAATTTGGGCTGGATGCGAATGGGAAGTAAGACTTGAGTGAGTGCTGTGTGGATGCAAAGGAGAAAAGAACCCAGAGGATGGGAAAGCTGGGCACTGGGTCCCAGGGCTCAGGCAGGTAAATCCTTCTCCCTCAGCAGGAACTGTCCCACCCACTTCAATGCCACCGAAACATTTCTTACCGAAGTGCTTAAGACCAAAACCGTCTCCTGTAATGATCCCCACCATGAGCTCAAATGCTTGGGCTCCCCTCTCCGCTTCCAGTGAACAAATCCTGCTACCAGACTATCCCGCACACCGTGCGCTCCCCCCACCTCATTTTTTTTTTTTAATGTGCTCTAGGAAACACTGTGGGCAGTTTTCTGGAATTTATGCAACATTCCTGGAGGGGTCATTTTGAAGCAACAGGAAAACCTTCATGAAATTCTACTAAGGAACTGGGACTGGTCCAATTTTCCTACACAAATTTTTACTAGATGGAAATCCAGAAGTTTTGGCCTCTTCCATCCATCATAAAAACGCCCTTTGTTTAAACAAAGTCTCCACTGATGCATTTTCCAGCGCATAAGGTAATTTTCAGTGTGGTACAGAACTCACTAGGGTCCTTTAAAACCAGGGGTGGAGGCGGCGGGGGGGAAGGAGAAGGGAAAAAAGTACCTACACAGCAGAAGCCTTTATGATCTATAACTGAGTACACACTGCCTTTGCAGGAAGACCGCATTTAACCGCCTGGGCTGTAATACAGTAACCCCCTCACTGCACTGACCAGCCCACAAACAGAACCAAGAAATCTGGCAAGGAACTCGATCTGCAATAACAAACCCAACTTGCAGTAAAAGCCATCTGTACAAGTGCCAATTATTCTCCTCCTCAAATGACTGGGTTCCATCTCGTTTTGCTGACAAGCAAGTTATGCCACATTTTAATAGGCAATAAAATGTATTATTAAATAATTAGTAGCTAAGAAACAGAAATTAGAGGCTACTTCCTTACCCAAGCATCCCCTAGTACTTCAGTCTGTTGATGGAAAGCAACCGGATCCTCCGAAGAGAACGGACTGGAACCTGACACCATTTTCTGTGAGACAATTACGAGGCTAATGAGTGTTCACAGAGACTGAAGCAGGAAAGAAATCTAGAAAATTCCACCTAACCCTGGTGACGTCTGTAGCAGGGTCCCGGAGGAGCAGAAATTTCTTCAAACCGCTCCTTGTTCTGAGCACATTAATTAAACCGTAGAGGTAAAGGAGTATTGATGTCTTTCCCGTCTCCCCACTTCTCCCCGCAGGTAGTGTCTGGTACTTGTTCAGCCCTAAAGGTACAGTTGCACTAACTGAAAAAAGCCCCACTAAGACCAATTAAGGTCTTTACTAAGAGGCTGAAAAGAAGACAAATGAAGGCAGAAAGCCCGATTACAAGGAACCTTTGTACAGATGTAAAGCAATTAGAGTGGTCCCGGGGGGAAGGCAGCGTGGTTCCAGAAGCACACGATTTTACAGCCTGTCTAAACTTGGAACAATCTATCTTTTTTTAGGTTGAGAATAAAAGTGAACCCTATATTAGTGTCATATATCAGCTGCTAGTGCCTGCGATTGGCTCCCCCATGCCTGCTAGAGCCATAAAGCTTCTCAAAGCTCCCTGGCGGAGGGCAGCACCATTATACACTGCTCTCACAGGCAGGGAAAAAAGACCTGCCTCGTGTCAGAACTGCTTAGCAGAGGGGCTGCCCCTGATGCACAGATGCCCAGAGAGAGGAGGGTGGGCTGGGAAAGGGGTGGGCAGGGACTGGAAGGGAGGGTGAAGTGACGGTGGGGAGGGCCTTGGAAGGAGCCTGGAGAGCGGGTCTCTGGAAGACATTTAAGGGGGGTGCCTTGAGGAGAACAGAAAGTCAGCACAGATTATCCTCTCAGGACGTTTTAACAGCAGCCACATTCCTGTCATTAGCCCTCCTTTTGATCTCATTAATGCATAACATGTCAGCGTTTTATCTTTCCATACTTGATAAGCGCCAACAGATGGGTTCTTGGTGGAGACTCAGACGTAAGAATTTATACTCTGTGCTGGATTTTTTGCAAGTGAATAGAACAGAAAAGAGGGAGGGGAAGGGTCAAAAACTTGTTCATATCCCCTCAATAATTTAGGATCAGAAGCTCCTAAGGCAAGGAAAGAACCTAGAAACTCTGGAGCCCCGTGTGTGCATGTCTACAGCAGCCCTTCTCAGCAGAAATGTAATGCCAGCTGCATAAGAAATGTACAGTTTCTAGTAGTGACAGTAAAGAACTGAAAAGAAACAGGTGATATTGACTCTCATATTTTATTTAACCCTATATATTCAAAATGCTATTATTGTGACAAGTAAGGGATATGAACACACTATTAATGAGCTGTTTCACACTATCATTGTGCACTAAGTCTTGAGAATTTGCTGTCTATTTCACATGCAAAGCACACAAATTCAGACTTGCCCCATTTTAGTGCTCAGTGGCCATGTATGACTCAAGGCCACTATCCTGGACAACACACCTCTGTATTGCAGGAAGCAAGAGTTCAGACACTTGCCCCACCAGGTGATGGTGCATGAATTACTTAAGTTTTTAGTGCTTCAAATTGCTCAACTTTAGGTTGGGAATCCAGCTCCATCACTCCATGGCAAATACAAGGGGAAAAAATGGGAACAGTGGCAGATTTTATTTTCTTGGGTTCCAAAATCACTGCAGATGGTGACTGCAGCCATGAAATTAAAGAAGGCTGAGCACTGAAGAATTGATGCTTTCAAATTGTGGTGCTGGAGAAGATTCTTGAGAGTCCCTTGGACTGCAAGGAGATCAAACCAGTCCATCCTAAAGGAAATCAATCCTGAATATCCATTGGAAGAACTGATGCTAAAGCTCCAATACTTTGGCCACATGATGTGAAGAGATGACTCACTGGAAAAGACCCTGATGCTGGGAAAGACTAAGGGCAGGAGGAGAAGGGGGTGACAGAGGATGAGATGGTTGGATAGCACCATCAACACAATGGGCATGAATTTGAGCAAACACCAGGAGATAGTGAAGGACAGGGAAGCCTGGCGCCCAACAGTCCATGGGGTTACAAAGAGTTGGACATGACTGAATGACTGAACAACAAAAAAGTTGGGAATAATACTACTACTTTACCTCATAGGGATGTTGAGACAATTAAATAAAAAAATCCATAGGGAAAGCTAGTAACAGAGCCTGGCACAGAGTAAGGTACCTCAATAACTGCCAGCTACAATTTTTACTATTATTTTTTATAACTAATCTCAAGTAAAGAAAGTTGCAATTTCCTATTGAGACATATGTTTTATAAAATCTTTCAGGGAGTCATTCTATCTGAGGGTCCTACTGTATGACATAAATCACAGCAGATCCTCTTTGACCTACTACCCAGAGTAATGGAAATAAAAACAAAAATACACAAGTGGGACCTAATTAAACTTAAAAGCTTTTGCATGACAAAGAAAACTATCTGAGGTTCCTCATTTCTACCTGTATTTATTGGAGTTGCCAAATGAGTTCTAACAGTGATTTGGTTTAAAGCAAAATCACTTAGGAAGACTGATTAAATGATTGCTTCAATTAAATAACATACCAGGACCTGGTCTCTGCTGTACACTAAGGACGTGTAGACAAGGGTAGGAATGTGGTGAGTCAGGACTCCACATCTGATGGAGATCTGGGTTGTCAGACATGCGTAAATGCTACCACACTTGAGAAGAATGGTTAGCAAGAGCATAGGCTTTAGGTAAAGGGTCGATAATTGCAGAGACCATGGTGATTTTTGATAACGGATAATTCACACTGAGGAAGAGCATTAAAAAACGGTGGCATTTAACATTCAACACAGAAATAATTAACTTTTAAAGTTAGCCAGTAAAAGAAAATGCCAAGGCAGGGTGGTGAGGCAGAGCTGACAATAAGAGGGGATACAACGGGACATTAATTAGGTACAAGCAAACATCTTCCCTAATAGCTCATGTTCTCATTCCCAAAATGTCAACAATAGATATTAACACCAGATGCTGGCTTTACATCTCCCCTGACAGTGAGTCCGGGCCATATGTGTGTGCTCAGAGAAAAAGGCTCATGTGACTGAGGGGAAAAATCTGATGGGATAAGAGGCTGTGTTTCCCCCTCTTAAATAATTTACAGATCCTGTATGAATGGTGGGGAAATGGGAGCTTCCAAGGGATCTGAGGTAGAGCAGTAGGGAGGAGGAAGACCTGGCCAGGTAAGCTGCTGCTCACGTGTGGACTGCCCTGACATCAGGCGCATTCACTGATGGGCCACGGGCCCCACACTGCTAGGCGCCCACCTGTGGAAGGCTGGGGATGCACCTCTCTTGGGATTCGCAAGCAACGTTCGTTCTCTTCAGCGCAACATGGTGAAATCACCACCCTCGGGAGTAAGAGACATAATTACAATCTTTAGAAAATTTTATTAAAAAATAATTTCTGATGATTTAAAATCATTCCCCCTTTTTAAATTTCTGGGTTTTTTTTTTTTTTTTTTTTTTGAGTTTTGAGTCTGTCACAAAAGAGATATAACAAGTATAAGGAATTTGACACAGTTCTACTGCTGGGCCCCATGCAGGCAAGGCTTATGATGCAGAATGAAATAAAATGGACTAAGTTATACTCCACACCCTGTTGGCCACATGGAACCGCCTCTGCTTTTGATTTACTCTATTTTCAGAGCAACCAGTCAAAACAGCTCTAAATACTGGTTGTTGCTTTGGGAAGCGGACTTGGAACCACTGACAAAAGAGAATAGACTGCAATTCAGCAGACAAAAACGTTTGGCCAGAATGTATAAGAAGTAACTGTTTAAGCCTAATGATTATCCTTGAATTCCACTATTCAACAGGTTAAATAAATGCCTTTCCAGTCTCAGGGCCTTTGCACATGCTGTTTTCTTTGTCTAGAAAGTGGTTTCCCTCCAGTCTTCTCATTCTCACCTAAGTCTTTCTCTTCTTTAAGTCTCAGCTTAGAATTTAACTTGCAAGGAGGAACTTCCTGTGCATTTCTATCTAAAGTAGGGTCTACCCCACTTTCCATCTCCTTCACTCTCCACTCAGCTTCTTGAACTTGTTTTCTTTCTTTCTTCTTTTCCTTCTTTTAAACAGCACAGGGACTTTCCTGACGGTGTAGTGGCTAAGACTCTGCACACACTCAATGCAGGGGACCTGGCTTGATCCCTCGTCAGGGAAGTAAAAAGTGTAGTTGCTCAGTCATGTCTGGCTCTTTGCAACCCCATGGGCTGGAGCCCGCGAGACTCCTCTGTCCATGGAATTCTCCAGGCAGAATACCAGAATGGGTTCCCATTCCCTTTTCCAGGATATCCCCCCAACCCAGCAATCAACCTGGGTCTCCCGCATTACAGACAGATTCTTTACTGTCTGAGCCACCAAGAAAGTCCCTCCTCGTCAGGGAACTAGATCCCAAATGCCACAACTAAAAGTTCACGTGGTGCAACTAAACATTCTGCATGCCACAGCAAAGCCTGAAGAACCTACATGCTGCAACCAAGACCCAGCAAAGACAAATAAATATTAAAAAAAAAAAAAAAACAAATAGCACCTACACACTGTGCTTGTGTCTTCTGTTTCTTTGCTGAAATGTAAGCTCTGAGAAGGCACAAATAATGTCTATCCTGTTCAATTCTTTATGCTCAGGCCTGAAACATTTGCTGAACACCACTGAGAACTCTGATGCCTCCTCTGTTGCTGCAGACTCAATCCCTGGGCCAAGAAACATCAATAAAGATCCCAGGGGCCAGTGGAATAATTTCAATCTCAAAGGAATCTAGAATAAAACTTATAGAGTTTCCTATGAACAAAGACTGAATGAACATGAATGGGATAGATTCTTTACCCTCAGGGAGTTTACAGTCTAGGAAAAGAGAAATGGTACACAGGTAGCAAACTATTCAGAGATATATGTACGTATGGACTGACAGAAACTGGCCAGGCCACATGGTCAGTATAGGTCTTGGGCTGACATTGTCTGAGCCAGCCAAAGAAATCTGAGAACCAAGACAAAGCACGCAGTGCAAGGGTTAAGAGCAGTATCTCTAGGGTCAGATCATCTGACTTCGTGACTTAACAAATCGTGACTTTTTCAGTAAGTTCCTTAAACTCCTTGCACCTCAGTTTCCTTATCTGTAAGATGAGGATAATAGTTGTATCTATTTCACAGATTAGTCTGAGGATTAAATACTTGTAAAATGCTTAGAACCCTATCTTGCATGTAGTAAGCACTCAATAAACATTAGCGATCAGAAATGCTTGGTCTCTTAAATGGAAACTTGTTCACTAGTTAATGCATCTAACTTTCATCTGTTTGGCCCATCAATTTCAGCATTTGGACGAGGCCCACGTATACGTTCACTACCCTTTTGTCCTGTTGCTACAGCATCTAGCACTGGCTATGAGCTAAAATCACAAGTTTGCTCCAAATGCCTACTTCCAACCACAAACCCGGATCCAGCCCCCTCTCCTGTCTAACCTTCTGTAGTGGCCAAGGGAAGGGATGTCACCTCTGTTCCAGTGCTTGCTATTATTTCATATTTGGTTTCCCTTCCAGAAAACATCAGCTTTACTGAGACGCAGTACAACACTTGGACTGGGTCCTGGGCACTGACGTTCAGGCGATTAAGAAGAGAAATAAGATTAATAAGATTTTTGTGCTTAAGCAATCTTTGCTAACATACTTCATTCAGAAATCAACTCTTCCTTAAATTCACAGCCTCGAAAGGAATACAAAATAATTAGTCTGTCCATCCATCTCAAAGTATCTATTATGTAGAAGGCAAGATACTAGGCACCATGGGAGGAAAAAAAAAAAACAACAACAAAAAAACAAGATTTCAGTCTTCAAAGGGTGATTATATTTCAGTGTAACAAAGCTCAGAAGCAGCTTGCCAAAGAAGGCACTAACCTCTGATTTTCTGAGGATCAATTACATTTTGGTTTTGAGCACACAGCTTTTTAAGCACCGGAGTGCCAATGACTGAAGCCACAAAAAAAAGTCCTCAAAGTACCACTGGTAAATAATCATCTTTGTGATGGTTTTTGAATTTCACTTTAATCAAATCCAGTAAGACCTTCCAAATATCATTTATCCTTTAACAATCAACTCTCAATCTCTAAATCCTGGCTTTTACTTTAATCGCTCATGAAAATTCTATTATTCAAGTGCTGATTATGGTCTGTCTTGCTGTGCGCCAAGCAGCACAGTCACTAAGCCCACAGGCTGCTCTACATCCCCCCAGAACCGGAGCCAGAGGAGCGTCTGGGAGTGAAGGGCTCTGAGTTGGAGCCCGGGGTCAGGTCTCGGGCCGCTGTGCAAGTTACTTACCCCCCTCAGGCCATTTGTAAAGTGAAGTAGCAGCTCTTCTCTTCTGAGGTTTGAGGAGATTCAGTGACTACAAAATGCTTAGATTTCTTGACCTTCAGTATCTCAGCCATTTTTACTATCTGTGTTGTTTGCTAAATTGCTTTAGTCAAGTCTGACTCTACAACCCTATGGATTGTAGCCCACCAGGCTCCTCTGTCCATGGAATTCTCCAAACAAGAATACTGGAGTGGGTTGCCATGCCCTCCTCCAGGGGATCTTCCTGACCCTGGGATTGAGCCTGGGTCTCTTACGTCTCCTGCACTGGCAGGCAGGTTCTTTACCACCAGTGCCACCTCTCAGTCAGGAACCACTCTTGCTCTCTATACACCTCCTAACTCCCTGGCTCTCCACCACAGGTGTAGGGCACACACTTGGATTCTAGAAAAGTGTTTGCCAAGTCACAGGATGAAATCCCGTTAGTTCACAGTCATTCAGGTGGAATTCCTAGGCAGCAACTGCCTGATGAACAGTGAATTATGAGAGACTGGTGGTGGTGGGGATGGTGGAACAGCAGAGGCAACATCACACAGTTTATTTTAAGGAGATTGAAAGGAGCCACGTATCAGAAAACCTTTTCCGTGGTTTCATGCAAACATAGAAGCAACTGGATGGATCTGAATGTATGCTCCTGTTTTGCCTATTATTAGCTACGAGTGGTCTTAGTAAGTTACCTTTAACTTCTCTGGGGCCTCAGTTCCCAGACAGCACAGAGTCCCTCCTGCTGACACCCTGAGGTGCTGACTGCATGGGGTGGGTGACTTTGCAACACGGGCTACAAGGGAAGGAAGTGCGAGCCCGGCTCTAAATTCCTCCTAGGGCTGTCATCTCCCTCCCACTTGACTAGCCATTTTATAACTGGACTACTGAGGAAGCTTATAACTCACTTGTTCATCACCCTCTAGAACTTCCACCCGAGTGAGTGAAAGTCACTCAGTCATGTCTGACTCTTTGCGACCCCATGGATTATACATCCATGGAATTCTCCAGGCCAGAATACTAGAGTGGGTAGCCTTTCCCTTTTCCAAGGAATCTTCCCAACCCCAGGGATCGAACCCAGGTCTTCCGCATTGCAGGCGGATTCTTTACTAGCTGAGCCACAAGGGAAACCCTCCACCTGAAGGAGTGGGAAAAGATAACATGAGCCAGCAGAGAGGGCTTCCCAGGTGGCGCTAATGGGAAAGAACCAGCCTGCCAATGCAGGAGACAAGGAGACATGAGTTCGATACCTGGGATGGGAAGATCCCCTGGAGGAGAGCATGGCAATCCATTCCAATATTCTTGCCTGGAGAATTCCACAGAGGAGCTTGGTAGGCTACAGTCTATGGGGTCACAAAGAGTCAGACATGACTGAGCCACGCATACCAGAAGAGAAGAGAGTGGTATGAATGGTACACTCTATGGGGCCAGGGGTCTCTTGGAGTCTCAGATTAAAAGAGGCCATATGTCTGACTTTAATTCAAAAAGACACATGCACCCTTATGCTTGCAGTAGCCAAGATACAGAAACAACATAAATGTCCATCAAAGGATGAAAGGATAAACAAGAGGTGGTACATATATATATTGGAATGATACTCTGTCATAAAATAGAACGAAATGATACCATTTGCAGCAATACGGATACAACTAGACATTACCACACTAAGTGAAGTCAGAGAAGGACAATTACCATATGATATCACTCACATGTGGAATCTACAATATGACACAAATAAATCTATCTATGAAACAGACACACAATCAGGAACAAAGGGACAGACTGGTGGGCAAGGGGGAAGTGGAGAGAGAGGAGGAGGAGGCTGGAGCTAGCAGATGTAAACTTTTACATATAGGATGGATAAACAACAAGGTCCAACTGTATAGCACAGAGAACTATATTCAATATTGTAGGATAAAATATAATGGAAAAGCATTTTTTTCAAAAAGAATGTGTGTGTGTATATATATATATATATATATACTTGAACCACTTTGTTGTATAGCAGAAATTAACTAAAATTGTAAATCAACTCTACTTCAATAAAATAAAAATAAAATAAAATAGAGGTACCACAAGGGTAGAAGGAAGGAGATGTGGCCTGGAATCCTGCCTTACGCCAAGGTCGGGGAGCCAAGGGCACTGTACAAAGTCCTGCAGGAAACGTCCCATCTGTTCTGCCAGGGACCAGCTCCCACCCGGGGTGGATCTCGGGCCAGGCAGCTGCACACAGCAGGCAGAGGGGAGCAGCGGTCCTGAGGACAGGGGGGCAAGGGCTGCTGGGTGGCGGGGATTCTCTTCTGCTTTCTGCATTCTTGCTGGCATGATTTCACCCACTCTCATTCAGATTGAGAAGAGAAGAGGAAATAGTGGAGAACAGAAACATCCTGGAACACTGTATTACACAGTGTATTACTCGTTCACACAGGCCTGCCTTGATGACAGAGCGCCCATTACTAACCATGTGGCCGGCACTGTGGACACCGAGATGAGTGAGGTGCAACCCCAGTCCTCAAGGAAAGTACAGTCTAAGGGAACAGACCGACACACACTGGATGATTTTAGAGCAGTGCATGGACTATGACAGGCGTGCCTGGTGGCTCAGATGGTGAAGAATCTGCCTGCAATGCGGGAGACTTGGGTTCGATCTCTGGGTTGGGAAGATCCCCTGGAGGAGGGCATGGCAACCCACTCTAGTATTCTTGCCTGGAGAATTTCATGGACAGAGGAGCCTGGAGGGCTACAGTCCATGAGGTCTCACAGGGTTGGAGATGAAGCACAGCACACAGACTATGGCAAAGATGTGCTTACTATCATGGGAGTCTTAGTGGCAGCCCAGCTCTAACCTGGGATGGAGGAGGGCGTAGGGGGAGGGTCAGGGGAGATAAGCAGCAGCACCTCATGAGGGCGATGTGACTGCAGGGGGATGGGGAGGGGCAGTAGTGGGAGTTCAGTGGGACAAAATGGTGTGAGGAGTGACCAGCACTCTGGGACTGGAAGGAGGAGAGTCATGAGTCACACACAGAGCCACACCACAGCCAGAAAGGGAAACTTGCCCTGGGATGGTGTGAACTCCTGGCTTCACAGAAGGTGGCAGCTTTATGTAGCTCACACAGGAGGACCACTGCCAAAAAGGCTGGGGACTGCTGCACTACATGGCCTTCAAGCACTCATCCAACCTGAGATGCTGTGATTCTAATCCCAATAAATCACTTGCACTATAGCAACCCTCGGCAGAACACCCTGTGTTCTCCACAAGCTCTTTGGACCCAGGTAAGAGGGAGCAGGCAAGAGCAGAAGACTCCATGAGAGAGCGAGAGGCTCGCTGTACAGAGGGCTTTCTTCCCAAACTTCTGAGTCAGCGGCACATTAGACCCTTCTCTGCAAAAAGCCACCTGTCAGCTTATCTGAGGCAAGTACTAGCACAGGCGGCCAGAGGAGCCGAGTCGCCCTTTCTTGCATGTTTTCCCAATTAACTATATTCTTGGATGCCTTTGAAGGAGAGAGTTCCTCCTGAAAACATCCCAGAGTTTGGAGGGAGGAGAAGGACTTTCAAGCAGTATTGGTAATTCTAAACTTGTTAAATGGAAAAAGCTTTGTTCCAAAACAAATGATTTTTTGGTGTGGGGGTAGGTGGGTGGGAATACTGCTAGCCAAATGTCATCTTTGCTTATTCTTGATAAACTTGCTAAAATGTCTCCTAATCCTCAGAAGGTTCTAAGCCATGTTGATCATCTTTTAAAATAAGGTCACTGAATTTAGAGAGCCAAGAACTGCAGTCCTCTGCATGTGTTAACACCATCTAGTACAGCAGATCTACCTAAGTCAGACGTTTTAAAAACTCCAGCTTTCATGACCTTCTCTCAAAACACAGTCAAAGGTGTCAGACTCAGTAATGACATAGGCCACCTTGAACTGGGTGTGACCGCCTGCAGTGGAGGAGACCCGCGTTAGATCCCTGAGTCAAGAAGATCCCCTGGAGAAAGAAATGGCTACCCACTTCAGTATTCCTGCCTGGAGAATTCCATGGACAGAGAAGTCTGGTGGGCTACAGTTTGAATGAAAGTCGTTCAGTCGTGTCCAACTCTTTGTGACCCCATGGATTGTACAGTCCATGGAATTCTGCAGGCCAGAGTACTGGAGTGGGAAACCTTTCCCTCCTCCAGGGGATCCACCCAATCCAGGGATCGAACCCAGGTCTCCTGAATTGCAGGCAGATTCTTTACCAGGCGAGCCACAAGGGAAGCCTGGGCTACAGGTTATGGGGCCACAAAGTGTCAGACATGACTGAGCGATTAACACTTTCACAGAACAGGGCAGGGACTGAGAAATTAGAGAACCAGTGTTAGGCAGTATGAGAGAATCACTGGTGGGACATTTTGGCTCCTCTCTCACCCCCTTCATTTTTCTCTGTCACTAGGTCTTTCTGCTTTACCTTGTAAAGGTGTTTCACTGACATCTACTCTGCCACGTCCACCACATTGCCTTGGTTCAGATGTCCATCCACTTCCCTTTCAACCCCTTTCTCTGCATAAAAGCTAGCCATGTTTAGGGGCCTGGATTAGGGCAAGGCAAGCGAGGTGCCCAGGCACAAAGTTTAAGGAGGCCATCATCTTGATCATCTCGGGACTGCGTGAGGACAAAGCCTCAACACGCGTGGCCCTCAGAGGGGGTGCTTCCCTGTGTTTTGTACCCATGTGCTTCTCCTGACTCATCCTAATCCTGGTTCCATTGCATTTCTAAAACTGAGCATCAGGGACTGCCCTGGTGGTCCAGTGGTTAAGATTCCGCGCTCCCAATCAGGGGGCCCGTGTTCATTCCCTGGTAAGGGAACTAGATCCCACATGCTGCTAATGAAGACCCAGATAAATAAATAAATATTAAAAAAGAAAAACAAACCAAGAACCCCCAGAAAAATTTAGCATCAAACCCTAAAGCTCCACCATGTCGATACCATACACTCCCCCGCAGGAGCTGAGCAGGGGCTACCTTTCCATCCCCATCTCTCAGACTCTCACCATCTCATACCAAATATTGCATTCCTTTCCTCTCAGCAGGCCCCTAAATACACACTGTTGCTTCCATATCTGAGCTATACTACACCACAGGACACTCCCCTTCATGAAAATCACTGAAAAAATCCTCAAATTCCCGTACAAGTCTCCCTTATATTTATTTAAATTTAGATATAAAAATAAAAAAGTTTCCCTTACATGCTTCTACCTTAGAAGCTTTCTGTGGAATCACCACTTCATTTTTCTCTTCCAGATTTTACCACACAGCATATATTTACTTCCATCGCGACACTTGTCACAGAATTTTATCTGTCTATGTGTCAGCTGGGCTTCCCTGGTAGCACAGCAGTAAAGAATCCACCTATCAATGCAAGAGACACAGGAGATCCGGGTTCAATCCCTGGGTCAGGAAGATCCCTTGGAGAAGGAAATGGCGACCCACCCCAGTATTCTTGCCTAGGAAATACCATGGACAGAGGAGCCTGGCGGGCTACCATCCATGGGGCTGCAAAAGAGGTAGACACAACCAAGCATGCAGGCCTGTGTCAACTGCTGGCAATCACAGTCCTCTGAGGGTTACACAGTGTCTTTCCATGTACGCATCTCCAGAGGTCCCCACAATTCCTACCAGAATTGGCCTTCAAGCTTCCCTTGTAGCTCAGTTGGTAAAGAATTTGCCTGCAGTGCAGGAGACCTGGGTTCAACCCCTGGGTTGGGAACATCCTCTGGAGAAGGAAATGGCAACCTACTCCAGTATCCTTGCCTGGAAAATCTCATGGACAGAGAAGCCTGGTTGCAGTCCACGGGGTCGCAAAGAGCTGGGCACGACTGAGTGACTAACACTTAACACTTACATTTTTGTTGAACAGATGAACGTGCATTCTGTTGAATACACAAGCTTAGTGTTCCATCTTTCCTCCTTTAAACAGAATCCATTCCAGGGTCCAAAGCAACAAGAGACTTCCAACCATGGGAGAAGGAGCCAGATTGGTCATCACAGAGGCAGGTCTATGTGTCCAGGTTGCTGACTTCCCTTCAGTGTGAACTGAAGAGTCAGCTCCATGACAGCATAGCTGGCTGCCAGAAGCAAGTTAGCACATTTGTTAAACATCATTGATAAAGACGATGAAATATTCCATTTTGTTTACTTTAATTAGCTATAATTAAAACATCACAGGGAACCTGTAAAAGCCATTTACATCTACTTAATCTAGATCTTTGGAAAAGTGTTTGATACTGTCCTACCTCTGAGACTGGAAAGGTTCCGTAAGTTTCAGACTGGTTCCTTCCCCCTCTCCTCCTAGAAACAGACTAGCATGTGGGGTGTTTTCAAAACTACAGATTTTTTCAAGTGTTAGGCTGGGGAAGCACAGCATGACCTTCAGTTAACACAGATCAAGAGGATGCCTGGTGCTGAACTCCTAATAGGACTGAGAAAAAAGTCTGAGTGGTTTGAAGACCAAGCTGAGGAGAACGGAGAGCTGGGGGAGCAGGGGTCAGTGTGCTTCCTGTTGGTACGGATGCAGCTGTGTGTACATTGGTGAGGGTGGTAGAAGAGGGCTAGATCCGCCCTGTCTAATACAGTATCACCTCTCCACAAAAGGGCTACTTGAACAAATTGAAAGTAAATAAAATGAAAAAAAAAAAAAAAAAGTAGTCCCTCTGCCTCACATTTCAGGCATATGACAGCCACACGTAGCTAGTGTCTCCTGTACTAGATGAAGCAGAATGCTTTCATCATCCCAGGAAGTTCTACACAGCAGTGATGGCCTGGACTATAGACGCTTGCATTTTCTTAGCTTCTGCAGCCTGGGGAGCAAGGATGCCCATTCCTTTCCCTAGTTCATAATAAATATGCACACACTAAGCATTTTCTCTTTCACCTGCTTGCAAGCAAGTGCGTGCTAAGTCGCTTCAGTTGTGTCCAACTCTTTGTGACCCCATGGACTGTAGCCCACCAGGCTCTTCTGTCCATGGGATACTCCAGGCAAGAATACTAGAGTGGGGTGTCATTCCCCTGAAAAGGGACAACAGTTTCTATGCTGTGGGACCGGATGTCGCCATTATAGTTTCCTTTCTAGGTAAACATGAAAAATATCAATTGACACACCAGAGTTGGCTCCTTTAAGAGATATCAAGTGATGGATGGATACTAGAAATTTGAGAACACTTCAAAATTGAATGTGGCACCCATGGAGAGCTCCAAGGCAGAGAAAGGGAGGAGAGACAGAACACCAAAGGCACAAATTAGCCAAAACTGATTGAAAACCTGCACCACAGGGCCTGAGAAATTGAGCCAGGTAGCCCAGGACTCCAGGTTCATTTGAGTCTAACGTGCACCATGTTTTGTGCCCTCAAGAGGTGCCACCATGAAGGGGGGCTATTCCAGGGCCCAGTCAAAAACTTGAAAGTGAAAGCTATCAAGGAAAACAGGTTCTTTAATTCAAGTCATTACACTGATGACTGCCAACTAGTGAAGATTTCTACGCACTTTCTCTAGCTATCCTTCCACTGGGAGTCAACAAGCTGGTTTTGTCTTGCTCCTTCTGCAGATATGTGCTCACACCTTAAACAAACACTCACTAGGCACATCCCACTCTGTAAGGAGGTGAACCGAAAAATCCTAAGATCCAGTCTGAAAGAGAAGCCAAGGGCATTCTTCGCCAAGCATTAGATTGGTTTCACATGAGGTGATTAGACTCTTTCGTGCTAATTGCACTAGAAAGAACTAATTAGAAAAATCTACCATTCAGCTAATGAGAGCTGGGCCCTAACCATCTCAGTGCTTAACTTCTCAGGTTATAAAATATCACTTTTTTTTTTCATGCCCCCTCTGAAAAACTTGTCACTGTATTAAGTTCCAGCAGTCAGGCTAGGCATTAAACAACTGAGGCTGCACTTACAAAATGCCTACACATGCTAGAAAGAGTTGACTACCGCTCTGCCCAAGCCTTCTTGCTGTTTTGGAGGGTAAATATGATAGATCAAAGACTGCTAACTAGCGGTGTATTGAACTGTAATGAATTCTGCCCCATTTCTCAGTGCAACCTTCTCAGGGCCTCTGTGCCTTTTGTTCTGGGGCCCGTTAATAATGCAGGATAAGGAATTTCACATGTGATGCTGTTACTCTAAGGGAAGAGTTCATTAAAAAGCAATGATATCACCTGATTGAGACGCACATCCCTGCCAAGGGTTATAGCATTTATCAAGAAGCTGATGGAATGAGAGTAATGAAGAGCTAATAAATCAGGGTCCCTTATTATACGATAAACTCATTATACGGTAAACATTATACAGTATAAGTAAACACTGGAAAACAGAAAATCAGCCACATTACTAGGAGGAAGGCTATAGTAATGCTTTCTCAGAAAAGTGAAATTCAGAGGAGGGCTCTGTATTTATATATTATGTCCATTTAAAAAACAATTTTAAGGAAATGTCTCTGCAGCTCAACACCCTTCCTACCCCAATAGAACTTCTTCAGAAAGACTCTGCAGTCCTATTGGCAAGAGCCCAGACCCTATATGCTGCAAGATGACATGTGAACATTTTACATTAGCAAAATGTAAATGTCAGAATTTCTGGCTTTGGAATTAAATGCTAGAGCTTCTCTCTGTATTTGTGGTGCCCATTCCCTAACCCCAAGGTAGAAACTTTTCAAGGAGACAGTTTCACATGTTCCAGTACAGTGATGCCGACTTTAACTTCTGAATATCCAATAAGGGTCAAGAATGAGAACTAAACTCTGTGTCTGTAGCAACCTCTGGCAAGCCGAGATGTTATTTGCCATGTAGGTGTGTTCCCTACAGTCCATTCTTAATTACCCATAACATGAGTAGATAAAGTTCCGATAAAGGGCCTTCCTGGGGTTATTCTGCTGCTCACTAGCACTTCTAAACAGAGTGTGAAGGAAGTAGTAAGATTTACATCCTTCAGTTGTGTCTTCTGTTAACAATTTCAGAAAGTAGTACTTGTTAGAACTAGGGACTAAAAAAATGGTTATAGGAATGTTTGGGAAAAATCTAGAAATTTCAGTTTCTAGGTATACCTCACCATTTAGGCATATTTCTCCTGACAGCTATGCTACATTCTTAAAAATACTTTTTTTGCACTGTAAATCATATATTATTTCAAAGACTCTTAAGTTATTATGGTCATGTCTGTCTGTCTGTCTGTCTACCATACATGAACACACATTATAGGTAATGAGAGAGAAAAACTAATAGTGAGGTTCCCATGTATATATTTATTCCCATTTTATAAATGAGGCATTCAGTTCAGTTCAGTCACTCAGCCATGTCTGACTCTTTGCGACCCCATGAATCGCAGCATGCCAGGCCTCCCTGTCCATCACCATCTCCCAGAGTTCACTCAGACTCACACCCATCGAGTCCGTGATGCCTTCCAGTCATCTCATCCTCGGTCGTCCCCTTCTCCTCCTGCCCCCAATCCCTCCCAGCATCAGAGTCTTTTCCAATGAGTCAACTCTTTGCATGAGGTGGCCAAAATACTGGAGCTTCAGCTCTAGCATCATTCCTTCCAAAGAAATCCCAGGGCTGATCTCCTTCAGAATGGACTGGTTGGATCTCCTTGCAGTCCAAGGGATTCTCAAGAGTCTTCTCCAACACCACAGTTCAAAAGCCTCAATTCTTCAGCGCTCAGCCTTCTTCACAGTCCAACTCTCACATCCATACATGACCACAGGAAAAACCATAGCCTTGACTAGACGGGACTTAGTCGGCAAAGTAATGAGGCATTAGAGGCTCAGAAAAATCACCTAGTTTTCTTGGGATTAAACAGCTAAGTGATAGAACTGGCATTTCAATCGTTGCTGGCCCTGACTTCCAATTATGTCTCTTTTCCTTTCAAAGCATCTCTAGCACCCCCAACACTCCACACTGCAACTTAGAGAGTATATTGCTTTGAATTTCACCATAAGGCTTAATTTTGTCCAATACATTTTTAAAATAATCATCATAAATTAATCAGAGTCTCTGTGACAAGGCAGCCTCAGGAAGAAAAAAAAGATAATCAAGTCACTGGTCGGTCAGAAGTTAGATTCTCACTGGTATAACACAGAAATGGGTCTGGATTTGAACCAAATGTTCTTCTCTGACAGTCTATAGTCCAATATTTTTTTGGTCAAGGTTTTTCATGTAAGTGACTTCCCCGTGAGCAAAAGAAAAAAGTAAGTCCAAGGCTTACTCTCTACTCTTTCTCTAACAATATAAAAGCTAAAGAAGTGAAACACATTGTTATCATCTGGCAAGTTACTAACTGAACCATGAAGAAAATCTCAGGTTCTCACCCCCACACATCATTTTTAACACTTCAGTAGCTTCACTCTTCTCACATGGTCAAGAACCAAGGTTGAGCATTGGTATTCAATAGCAGTGCTAGACTGTCTTTTTATTTTCATTAATGTATATAATCCTTATTAATGCAATAGATGACCCAGAAGTGAGGAGACATACAGATTTTAGAAAACACTGTTAACATCATCTAATTACAATGAAGCTACTGGAAGAGAGAACATTATTTCAAATTCCATGTTGAAAAACCTGACGTTGTTTTGGAAAGCAGAGATGTGATGGCAGTACCCAATATCCCTGTCAAATTTATATAGATAACGAGACAGAAACTATTGTAGTGGTGCAACTAGGTAGTAACAGTAACAAATATACTATTAAGGTGGAGGAAGAGAGTGTTTCTTTGATTACATTCAATATTCACAACATTATTTCTGTTTTTAAAATGAGGAAACTTAAACCTTAAAAATGCATTCCAATATATTAAAACATTAGGTGCAGCCAAATACTGTTTGATTTCATCTATATGAGGTGCCTAGCATAGTCAAATTCACAGAATCCAAAAGTACACTGGTATCAGTTCTAATGAAGTGGATGACGCTGGAGCCGATTATACAGAGTGAAGTAAGCCAGAAAGAAAAACACCAATACAGTATACTTACACTTAATGATAAACCTGTACGCAAGACAGCAAAAGAGACACAGATGTATAGAACGGCCTTTTGGACTCTGTAGGAGAGGGAGAGGGTGGGATGGGTTGGCAGAGTGGCAGTGTAACATGTGTGATATCATAAGTGAAACGAATCGCCAGTCCAGGTTTGATGCAGGATGCAGGATGCTTGGGACTGATGCACGGGGATAATCCAGAGAGAGGGTGTGGGGCGGGAGGGTTGAGAGTAGTGCAAAAATGTACTTAGTGCCACTGAACTGCACAGTTAAATATAGTTAAAATAATATGTTTTATAGTATGTGACTTTTACCACACACACACAAAATAAATAAAATAAAAATAAAGTAAAATGAGGAAACTGAGAAGCAGAAATGGGGCTGGCTAGGCAGATGGGTTAGGTGGAATGGTCTAATATGAAAGATAGGAAGGAAAAAGGCTTGACTTCTGACAGGGCCTTTCCAGGAAACCTTGAGTCTTCTCCAGAGTGAAAGAGACAACACAAAAGATAGAATACGTGGAGGGACTCACTCCTGAACTGCCATTGGCAGGAAGATCTCCCTGTGTTGCTGCTCACTGAATTTCTTCTGAACTCCGGCGGGGAGAGGGCTTGCCGGGTGGTACAGTGGGAAAGAATCTGCCTGCCAATGTTGGAGATGCAAGGGACATGGGTTTGATCCCTGGACTGGGAAGATCTTCTGGAGAAGAAATTGGCAACCTGCTCCAATATTCTTGCCTGGAAAATCCCGTGCACAGAGGAGCCTGATGGGCTACAGTCCACGGGGTCTCAAAGAGCCAGACACGACTGAGCACGCACGCACGCTAGCTGGGGAGACTAAAATAATCATCTTGCACAGCAGGCTTTGCTATCACAGGCCAGAGACACAATGGCAATTATACAATTCAGGCAACATTTTCACTACAATTTCCAATGATCTCCCAATCTTTAGAGAGAAAACTTAGCTTCTTTTGTCAAATTTCCCTAAAAGACAGTCTCTGCTATCTGTAATATTGGCTGTATCTAAACATCAAGTGCAACCATGATACCCTTTAATAGTTAATCCTCCAACATGTAATTGGCATTCACATGACAATCAAAACCATGACTGTATTTCATGTTTGCCTTCCCTTTCAAGCCCTCTACTAGAGGGGCACTTACTCTGTCAAATCTGCTATAGTAATCAAAACATTGAAATTACTTCTTTCCACACTAAATATACTGGAACTGGTTGTTTGATTAAATGTAGAGCAGAGAGTGCAATTTGCTAAATTACAAGTATTCTGAACATGTAAATATAGTTTAATTACTGCAATTAAAGAAGATTACTGGAGATTGGCAGATGGGAACGTAATGCTGTTTTAATTAGAGTTTTTAATGCACTGTAACATAAGCATAATATTAACCCTTTATCCTAGAAGAGGTAGCTGGTCTTTGAAAAATTAGTACTGGAAAAAATGTATTAGAGCTAGTATTTTATAACAAGGCCAAGACTGAGTCAAACTTCCCTGGTAGTCCATCAGGGAGGAGAATCGTTGCTTCCAAGAACAGTAAACTGAGGCAGAGAGCGATGACAGACAACACTGCTGCAGGAGTCGCAACCATGAACATGCATGCAAGCACACATGAACGCCTGCGGGCACAGAGAGACACAGACACACTGACTGTGTTTCATGAAAGAGGAACACTGCCACAACGCCAGAGACTAAGAGAGTTCCATGCCATGAAAGGTTTCATGGAGCTGAGTATTAGAAAACACGAAAGCATTTCAAAAACACATTTATTTTTAAAAATGCATTTATTCGTCTTTGAGAAAAACTATACTACAGATGCAGCTGACATGCTAAAAAGAGAGGCTAACAGTTTATTATTCTGCTTATTCACCTTCCAGAATGGTATACGCTACATCAAGTAATATTGCAGAACGTAAGAAGCAATCTTTGTCATCTTGAAAGCTATCACTTGCAACATTTTATCCATTTAAGTCAATAGCCTATTAGAAATTCTAATTGAAAGTTCAATAGTCAGCTTGGAGCCTTACAATAGAGGTTGCCTTTTGGAAAGCCATTTAAAGTCTTAATCTCTTTATCATTTGGTATTTTAAGCCTAACTTTGTTCTTGTTAGGCAGATCAATGGCATTAATTTACAAAATGGGGGAAAATGTCACCCTTCATCCTTTAAGTCTCAGCTCAGTGAAGAGCAGCGTAAGCGAATCTGATCATTGCTTTCCCACATTAGCAGCAAATGGTGCCATGGGAGGCCTGACCTACAAATTTTAATTACTGCATGAAAAATTCAGTTCCTGGAGATGAAGAGGGACTTGAGCAAAAGCAGGGGCCCACTCTGTGCATGTCTGCTGAGCTTTACGTTTCCAGGGACTGGATTTCTGAATCAGTAGTAGTAGTAGTAGTCAACCCCATAGTCAATGAACAGGGCTTACAATGTCCAGGAACAAACCATAAACTTCAAAACAAAACAAGGCTGACACAGAAGACACTGAGGCAGATAAGTAACCTTCTGAGGGAAAAGCCAGAGAAGAGAATACGTTTATGTTTTACTCAGCATATAGCATCTTGATGGTCACACAGATATCTATCATTTCAAAAATATGACCCTGAATCTAATTCAGTTAGAAGTTATAGCCTTAGAGGTACATGTCCCTTGTAAAAACCAGAGAGGCAGTCCTGGTGCTTTTTGCCTCTGCTAAAGGCATTCTTAGTGAGCAAATGGGCACTTGGTGGCAGAAATTATTTTCACCCCAAACAAAAGAAACAAATTCTGAATGTGAAAACATAAAGGCTAACTGTCTGTGGCATTAAAACCAATAAAAATCAGTCATCTAAAAGTCAAGCCAAAAGTAGTGATCAGGAGGCTTATTCCTACTGCAACAGGCAGAATAAAGGGGTAAGGCTGTTGGCTTTTCTCTTTGAGAAGCTAAGGGGAGCAGGTCTAAACAACAGCCGTAACCTTCCATGCAGGCAAAGCCAATCAGAGAAAACATACACGTGTATCAATATGAACTTAAAGCAATGTCTGAACACACAGGCATATATCTGTACTTAAAAGGAGGCTAGGAAGGTGATAGAGAAATGTTAACAGTGTTCACCCAGTGGGAGTGGAAGCTGTTTGGTGGGCTGGAGTGAATTGATCGCTTTTCCTTTTTAGTTTAGATGTTCTTTTTATATTGCTCAACTTTCTGGGTAACTAACCTATAAGGACGTTCTGTTAGCAAGCCAACTGTTTCAAAAAGAAAAATAAAATCTGTATTAGATGTTCCAGCATAAAAGTCTGTGAGTCTTTTAAGAAAGAAAGATTCCTTTGTGTAATGTGTTGCTGTTGTTCAGTCACTCAGTCATGTCTGACCCTTTGTGACCCCAGGAACTGTAGCACGCCAAGCTTCCCTGTCCTTCACTATCTCCCAGAGTTTGCTCAAACTCATGCCCACTGACTGGATGATGGCATGATGTGTGACATGAACGAGCATGATTTGGTTCCAAAATTTAGACTTTTTAGTTCTAGGCTTTCTCAAAGATTTGTTTACTTCAGCTGCTTTGCTGCAATTAAAGAACTGTGCTAACTGTCAAGTCTCAGTCACTTTACACACCCTAGGCAACTTACCTGGGAAGTACCATTGCATAGCTGCATACAGTCATGCACAACTGGCTTCCTCATTAACAGTGCTTGATGATGGTGATAAGGAAATTATGACCTTGCAACACTGGGCGTATGCATGCATTTTCCATGCAGCCATATCCACTACTGGTTAAAATTTAGATGTCAAATAGCTTTCTGATGACTGAATCCAATTCCTCTTTCCATTTCTGATTTCCATTGCTCTTCATAGTCTTCTTATCCAAGAGAGGCCTCACTGTCGCCTGCTGACACCAACAGCTGGAATTCTGTGATAAAGTGTCCTCTTGAAAAAGTCAGTTAACATTTGCATCAGGTGCCCTGGGGTCTTCTGCCCCTGGCACTTAGGTTAACAGTACGCTGGGAAGGTCTTTAGAAAGGACAGAGGCACCTGCTTTAAGAGCTAAACAGTCACATCTCTGATAGACACTGGACATTTACATAGACAAGCTGGCCTTCAGGTCACAGCCCACTACCTGGAGGGAGCAAAGTCCCAGGAAATAATTGCCCACTGGGAAGAGAGTGACTAACTAAACAAGAAGAGGGAGGGAACGAGGCTGACCTGAGAACCAGGCAGGAGAGCATGCAGGAAGGCAAACTTCAAGTAAACTTAATGAGCCTGCCTTCCAGCAGAACCAGACCTCATCCTCTGCTGAGATTCCAGGGACCTGGAATCCTTAGGACCCTGGAGGCACACACAAGAAAAATTAATGCCACAGAGATGGAAAGGAACACATGCTCAATAGAAGAAAGCCTGAGATGCAGACACTCTGCTTCCCTAAAGTGTGGCATTTTCAAAGCCCACACATCATAACAACTCTGAATTCTCAGACGCGTGAACAGGAAGCCCCTGAGGTTCCATCTGTCTCTCTGACTAGAAGGACAGCTGAGGAACCATGCTGCTGTCTGTGAGAGGGCTGGCAGAAATCTCAGGAACCTTGGCTGGGAGCTAGGAATGTGCAGCTCGTTCTTCTCTCCTGTCTAATTTACAGCCCAGACAAAAGCTGTTGGCTTGTTACCAGGTCTGTCCCTGTACATAACTAGAAATGAACCACCACAGAGAGTTGGCTTACTTCATAATATTGTTTTCATTTATCCTAAATTTAAAAAATCATAGGATTCATTACATGGTATTGAAGAAATCCAGTATTTCCTTATTCATCAAGTGTATGTGACACTTCACTGCCAAAATTTAAAAGGAAGGATGTTAGATATTAGTTACATGGATGAAAAACTCAAAAGTAGAAGTGGATGCACAGAAACAATGAGCTGTCACAATTCTTAGTTCACTGGGTTCAGAAACCCTAAAAATTCACTTTCATGCCTTAGAGAAGGAAATGGCAACCCACTCCAGTGTTCTTGCCTGGAGAGTCCCAGTGACAGTGGAGCCTGGTGGGCTGCCGTCTACGGAGCTGCACAGAGTTGGACACGACTGAAGCGACTTAGCAGCAGCATTCTTCTGGCATTCAAGGCCCTTCCTAGTGTTCTCAGAATCTGTCCTTCCCAGGCTTGTCATCTGGTCTTCTGCTCCGCTCTATCTCCTCCAGTGACTGTAGACTGTGCAGTAATCTCTGCAGATACTAGTCACATTCCTAGTGCTGTACTTTAGCTACTTACTTCTGCAGATTTCACATTTCTCTTTCTCTCTATTAATCCATTCTCCTCTTTCTATAAGATTCTACGCACCACACAAACATCTCAAATGATGTAGGCAATGTGTGTGTGCTCAGTCGTGCCTGAGTCTTTGTGGCCCCATGGACTGTAGCCTGCCAGGCTTCTCTGGCCATGGAATTCTCCAAGCAAGAATACTGGAGTTGGGTACCATTTCCTACACCAGGGGATCTTTCTGACCTGGGAATCGAACCCACATCTCTTGGGTCTCCTGCACTGGCAGGCAGATTCTTTACTACCAGTACCACTTGGGAAGCCCAGGTGTAGGTAAAGCATTTGACAAAATCCTACACCCTCTTATGATAAAAGCACTCAGAAAACTATGAATAGAAGGGAAGTTCTTAACACGATAAGAGCATTTATGAAAAACCCATAATTAACCTCATACTCAGCAGGGATACACTGAAACCTTTCCTTTCTAAGATCACGAACAAAATAAAGATGTCTGTGCTCACCATTGTTACTGAAAACTGTGCTAGAAGTTCTAACCTGAGCAGTTAGATAAGAAAAAGAAATAAAAGGCATCTCTGTTCACAGATGAAATGATTCCGTATACAGAAAATCTCAAAGCTAATCAAATGAATTCAGCCAAAATGCAAGGTGTAAAACCAACACACAAAAATCAGTTGTATTTCCATATTCCAGGAACATACCATCCAAAAATGAACTTAAAATAATTACTCATTTACAATAGTATCCAAAAGGATAGGGGATAACTTAACTAAAGAGGTAAAAGACTTGCACACTAAAACTACAAAACTGAAGATCTGAGTAAATGGAAAGACACACCGTATTCATGAATTGGATAACTTAATATTGTTAAAATGTCAGTACTACCCAAAGCGAACTACAGATTCAATGCAATTCCTATCAAAATTTCAGTGGTCTTGGTAGAAATGGAAAAGCTAATCCTCAAATGTGTGTGGAATCCTAAGGGGTTATAAATAGCCAAAACACTTATGAAAAAGAAGAACAAGGTCAGTAAAACTCACATTTTAAAACTTACTACAAAAATACAATAATCAAAGCAGTACAGTACTGACATAAGGACAGACATACAGAAGACTAGAACAGAACTGAGAGTCCAGAAATAAATATCTACAGCCAACAGATTTAGACAAAAGTGCCCAGATTATTCAATGAGGAGGAAGAATCCCTTCAACAAATGGCCACATGTCAAAAAAAAAAAAAGTTGGATCATAACCTTACATCATGTACAAAAATTACCTCAGCATAGATCATCAGCCTAAATATAAGGGCTAAAACCATACAATTCTTAAGAGAAAACATAGGGGTAAATCCTTAGGACCCTGGATTTGGCAACAGATTCCTAATCATAGTGTTAAAAAATGAGCAATGAAAGAAGAAAACCAGATAAACTGGATTCCATTAAAATTAAAAACTGCAACAAACAGTGTTACCAAGAAGTGAAAACATAAGCTAAAGAACGGGGAAAAGCTGCAAAGTATGGATCTGATATGGGTCTAGTATAAACAATAAATGAAGAATTCTTACAATTCAACAACAAAAAGAGAACCCAACTCAAAGTGAGAAAAGGATAGGAACAGACATTTCTTCAAAGAAGATATGCAGGTTCATGGAAACATGCTATTATCATTAATAGGAAAATGCAAATAAAGACCACCACGTGGTATCACTTCACACCCACTAAGGTGGCTACTTAAGAAAAAAAAAAAAAAAAAACCAGAAGAAAGATAAACAAAGAAAAAGAGCAAGTGTTAGGATATAGAGAAACTGGAACCCTCACTACTGGTGGATACCCCAAAAGATTCAGCCTATGGATTTAGTGATTCTTCAAAAGGTTAAACATAGACTTAACCATATGACCCTGCAATTTGACTCCTAGGTGCATAACCAAAAGAACTGAAATCAGATATTCATACAAGTACTATACACACATGTTCATAGCACCACTATTCAAAAGAGCCGAAAGGTAGAAATGGCCCCAATTTTTCACTGATGGATAAAAAGCTATGGTAAACACATATATTGGAAAATTATTCAACATAAAAAGGAAATAAGTACTGAAACATGCTACAATGTGGATGAACTTATATATGCTAAGCAAAAAAGCACAGAAATAGGTCATATATTATATGATTCCCTTTATATGAAATATCCAGAATAAACTTTTTTTTTTTTTTTGTCAGAATAGATAAACTTTTAAGAGAGATCAGAGACTGCCAGGGGCTTGGAGGAGACAGGAATTAGTATACTGCTCAGCAGATAAGCGGTTTTACTTTGGAGTGATGGAGATACTTTGGAACTAGGTAATTGCACAACATTGTGGATGCACTGAGTGAGTGAGTAAAGTCACTCAGTTGTGTCTGACTCTTTGCAACCCCGTGGACTGTAGCCTACCAGGCTCCTCTGTCTATGGGATTCTCCAGGCAAGAATACTAGAGTGGGTTACCATTTCCTTCTCCAGGGGATCTTCCCGAAACAGGGATCGAACCCCGGTCTCCCACATTGGAGGCAGATGCTTTAACCTCTGAGCCTAAGTGCCACCAAATTGTTCATTTCGAATGGCTAACTTTGTTATGTGAACTTCATCTTGATAAGCTATTTTTTTAAAACAAAGAAATCAATTCCTTTCTCATTTTCTCAAATCTTCACAAACTAGTGGTTTAAACTCATTCACTGCTGCTGAATGTCATTAATTTTATTTATACTTTATTTGGTCTCTTATATAGAAACCCCTTGAGGGCAGGGTCTGCCACTTTCAGCCCTTTCTGTCACTTCTGGGTTTATAGACCACTGGCTTATTTCCAACAGATACACAAAATAGCTGTTCAAGTGATTCTGACATAAATTTTCACAGTGATCTTAAAGTTGACCTACTATATTTTAGTTTCCTTACCTACAAGGCATTCAGTTCTCTGGAGGAGAAAACATTAGCCTATTTTAAAAACCAATGGAGTAAAAGATCTTGCTGTCCAACCCTTCAAATGAAAATCCTAAATTCAGCTTCTGCCCCTCATCATAATATTCAGATAGAAACTAACCATTGCTAAATTCAGTGCCTGGGAGCAAGGGTCCATGGAGTTGACTGGGGGTCAGGGAGCTCTTCTCAATATTTAAAAAGACTTGAGGAAACACAGATGCCTCCATTGAGGCTGTAGAGGCTGACTAAACACCAGTGTCTCCTCTTTAGGCTGAAAAGATGTCACCACAGTCATCCCATGCTGATGACTATGTGGATATGAGCAGGAACAAAATGAAAATGGAATGACAAATGTTATATGAAAAATGCAGGCCTGCTGATAACATACTACAAAATGGGGTCTAAGAGCAGATGGGAACAGACTACTCTAAGAGCAGTCTGTAGAGCTTCCTACAGAAAGACGATCTAGACCAACCATACCTTTATTAAGTTTAGAAGGACACAATATGATGCCCAGAACATCCAAATCCTGAATTACACGATCTACCTGTGTATCTTGGGCTTCCCAAGTGGTGCGAATGGTAAAGAACCTGCCTGCCAACTCAGGAGACATAAGACATGAGGGCTCCATTCCTGGGTCGGGAAGAAAAAAATTCCAACATGGCTAAAAGAAGCCACTCAGAGTAAAACTGATCTCCTCTCTTAGAAGCAGCTATACGCCTTGTGTTCAGATAAAGTAGATGATATGAGAAGCACACAATACCTGGGACTCTTCTATGAGTTCAAAGTAAACTAAAGAAAAAGGCATGGCTATCTCAGCCCTGGCTGGCCAGTGTGGGAAGTCAGGTTTGGGAGAAGGTGGGCATGATATTACAGTGGGGATGATATTAAGCAGTGCTGAGAGAAAGATGCAGAGGCGCTTTCAAGATGAGCTGTATGTGTGTGTGTGTGCATGTACCTGTGTTCACTGGGATACTCAGGCAGTAGGGAAAACCTAGACACCAGGCAGGCAGAGGTTAGATGGCTGAGGCAGCTGAAAAGGGGAGGGAAGTCCCGTGCCCTGGGAGAAGTGGAGAGGCCAATCAGGCCTCAGGAGATAGGCTGCAAGTGGGTAAAAAGCAAGCAAAGGCCCAGGGGAAAGCAAAGCTGCAATCAGATCCCTCTGGGGCCGGGTGGAGAAGCAATCAGGAAGCCTTGGGAGAACAGACCCGCAGCCCCTGGGGAGCCTCCTAGAAAGGCCCCTTTCGGGAACAAAGGAGTCCATTTGGGGACCATGATTGCCTCTCCAGGCTCAGCCTGCTGGGCTGAACTTGAGGCTGGCCCCCACCCACAGGGCAAAAAGCAGGGAAAGTAGCTCAAGACTTGGTGATTAAAGAAATCAGGTGTAAAACATGTCAAAAGAACAGTTAGATTTTTGAGTCACCAGCAGAGGTGCTTTAGAGAGGAGGCTCAGAGTGAAGGCCCACGCCGGGTTCAGGGTAGGCTGCGTCTCTGTCCCTGTCTGGATTCTCTCCTGCAGCAGCTGGATAAGGTTTGCCGTCTTTGCCTACTTCCTTTATCAGGTGGGACTGAAGACTCCCTGAACTGGTCTACCAGCAGTGTGCGACGTCAAACAGCAGCTCCCTGCAGAGCTGGAACTAACATCCTGGATTCAGATTCCCAAGTCCAATTTTCCCAAATCTAATTGGGATAGAGGTAGGGTGACAAGGTTCTATGCTGTCTATAAACAGTCAACTGCCCTGAGACATTTCCTTACTCTACCTTCTTTGTCCACAAGATTTGGTTCAGCTTAGCTGAGTTGGTAAAGAATCCTCCTGCAATGCAGGCAACCCTGGTTCGATTCCTGGGTAGAGAAGATCTGCTGGAGAAGGGATAGGCTACCCACTCCAGTATTCTTGGGCTTCCTTTGTAGCTCAGCTGGTAAAGAATCCACCTGCAATGCAGGGACCTGGGTTCGATCCCTGGGTTGGGAAGAGCCCCTGGAGAAGGGAAAGGCTACCCACTCCAGTATTCTGGCCTGGAGAATTCCATCGACTGTATAGTCCATGGAGTTGCAAAGAGCTGGACACGATGAGCGACTTTCACTTTACTTTTTGTCATATGAGTTAGGAAAAGAGTAGATACAGAGAAGCCCATATTGTAAGGCCCGCTGGGCAGGAGACATACACGCCCACCTGTAGTCGAGGATAGCAGGTTTTGAACTTCGTACATTTTTACTTGAGAACAGTATTTTAAATAAATTCTTACATGGGATCCCAATATATGAAACAGACAGAAGTGAAGCTGCTTTGGGTGACCAGCAGCGAGGGCAGGCGACCCTCACATGCTCACACGCCCCAACCCCCACTCTCTCTATAATCTTCTTGGCACTGGAATAGGAACAAAGCCAGTCATGGGAGAAGAGACAACTGGGTCCTGGCCCTAATCTCTCTCTTTTAAATTTTATTTATTAATTTGGCTGCACTGGATCTTAGTTCCAGCAGACAGGAGCTCCAATCTTCACTGTGGCATGTAGGATCTTTTTAGTTGTAACATGTGGGATCTAGTTCCCCGAACTGGGATTGAACTCGAGCGCACCGCGTCGGAAGCGTGGAGTCTTAGCTACTGGACTACCAGGAAAGTCCCCAGCCCTAATTTCTCTCAAAGTGCGTGAGTTCTTCTCTTTAAGCCTCTATTTCTTCATTGGTAAAATGAAAGGATGACCTTGAGATTTGGGTGCTTCTGACTCTCAAATTTTCAACTTCTCTACAAGGAGAGAGTGAGAATGACTGCAAGTTTTTACTCATGCAATACTAAGCTAGCTAAGAAAAATATACACGTAGCAACTGCTTCATTGAAGTTCCTCCACACGGTCAGGTGCCATTCATTTCCCAACTTCTCCATAAGAATGTCTGACTTATTCTCATCTCTAGTGATGACCATCATTGTCATCATCTCTAGTGATCTTGCCTACAGTTAGTTAATCTTTTCTTTAATAAATACAGAAATATTTTCAGTAATAGCTCCATCAGGTGTTTGTTCACAAACATTACTTTGACTGGCATATTTCTGTATTGACTGAAAAATTATAAAGCCCAGCATCCTCATCTGCCCGAGTCAACACAAATGTTTCCTCTGCACTTGATTCAACTCAGAAGCCAACACTCTATATGGTGTTTCAAAAGCTACTGGCTAGTCTCATAATGTTCATGTCCATTTTCAGATTGGTCATAACTAAGAAAGCCAAGGCCTCTTCCCTTGGCCACCAGCCAAACCTAGGCATCAGCAAACAGCTCCTCTTCTGTCCAGAGGGGGAGGGGAGGCCTGCCTCTATTCCTATCACCCTGTGTGATCCACCATAATTGTGCAATTTTCCCATTTTGTAGCATATTTTTTCCCTTATGTTTTGAGCTAGAAGTTGTGGCAGAGAAAAAGACTCTGTCCATTTTATTGAATCACCTATATTTAACTGGGAAAATGGGTGGTTGTAACTCTGTCAACAGGACATGTTCAATTACATCGTGGAACCGTTTTTCTTCAGAAAGCTTTACCATCTGGTCTAAGCAGTTAAATAAGCACAGCTATGTGATACCACAGCTAATGAAATTAAATGTGGCATAAATATATACATGGCACACAGAAGTCACATTTATCTCTTAAAAGCTATTTTCCATTGTTGAAAAATAAGATATGTGGGTTGCAAGATCGAGACCGTGGCATGGTTCGCTGGCTTTACTGCTTTCCAAACAACCAATGTAATTGATCACTTCACATCTAGGTCAAAAGAAGAATTTCACTGTCAACCACAAGCAGCACCCATGTTCCCCGCTATGAGGCCTGCTTTCTCGGCCTGCCCTGGGGTCACCCAAAGCTCTGGGTGACCCAGATTTATCCTTATGCTCATCGCCAGTCCTAATAAATCCTCAGTTCTATTTCACGGTGTGCTGAGGCTTACACTAGACCACACATGTAAAGATCCTGGTATGGTATAAGATACCCAGTGACTATTACTTCTTTCTAGTGTCTGTTTCCTTTCTGCTGACTTGACCTGTCTGAGCCTCTGAGCCGGGTTGTGCACTGGCCTCCCCTGCCAACCTGGGTCTTCTGCAAATCTTTTTCTGGGCCAGTACTAACTGAGAACCAAGAGACCTTGGCCCAGTCCTCACTTCTGTATAGACATTTGTTCTTTCTGTCACTTCATCCTTTCAATTTTCTTGGTACAACAATACTCCAGTTTTCCTTTGGGAAACATCCTCGCTTCCACTTTCAGTGTCTGTGGGGTTAGCTCCCACTCCAGCTCTAGGATGGTTCTCACTGGTGTGAGCCAATAAAGGACAGGGTGATGTTGCTGGGAGGCGCCCATTTGAACCTGAGCTTAGATTCAAGTCAAAGGAAAGCAATACATGTAAGGTTCTTATACCAAAAAGATGAAGAAAATTAGGCTTTATGCTCTCCTTTGAGCCCTGGACAGAAGTAGAACAAGGCTGGAATTCCCTGGCAGTCCAGTGGTTAAGACTGTGATCTTCCACTGTACAAGGCACAGGTTTGATCCCTGGTTGAGGAACTACAATCTCACATGCTGCAGCACAGCTGAAAAAGTAGAACAAGGCTTCAGCGTGACCTGGCTCTCTACCATCTCGCACGACCGTGACCGCCGGGAGGCGCCCCCACGAGCTTGTTCCTAGCACTGCCATCTGCCTGAGCTTGCTGCGGCCTTTGTGCACAGGGCCCCAGGCTGCCTGGATGTGACAGGCAGGCTGATGCCCACAGTCTTGTTTGGGGACAGGACAGTCTATTTAGCTTGGACTCAGTTGATAATCACTCTCCACTGCCTAAGAAGCTGTATCTACAGGGTGGCTGACTGCATTGTGCTAGTAGTGGTGGGATACAGATCCAGCCGGCAGAGACTGCGGGGCTATCACCTTGAGCCCCTGTGCTAGACTGTCTCTTTCTCTCAGTAAAATGGCCATATTTCTTCGGTTTTAAAAAGTGTGGGCTTCCCTGGTGGCTCAGATGGTCAAGAATCAGCCTGCAACACAGGAGACTAGGGTTTGATCCCTGGCTTGGGAAGATCCCCTGGAGAAAGTAATGTGTGATGCTTTTTCTCTTGCTGGATTCTCACTTACTTTTAAATAGACACTCACCAGTAGAGAAGAACCAAAATGAAAACAACAAATCGCCTGACTTCTGGTAGGCATTTTGTTATATCGCAAAAGCCATCATTTTGTGACCATCTCTGCTTGGATATAAGGCTGACATGTGGTTGCCTTCTCTTGGCTCCACATGAATAAAGCTGAGACTTTAGCATCTAGCAGCTTCAGAATGCAGAGGATAAAATTCCACAGCTTTGCAGAGATATTACACTACACTATGAAGGCTCATTTACACAGTAAAGATCAGCCTTGTTCAAAATACATTTCCTTCAATTCATTTTTATTAAGATTTGGGAAGTCTCACCTGCACAAATACACTATGGTACATATAACAATTATCCCTAAAAAGAATTTTTTTCCTTAAAAAAAAAAAAGTCCCAAACTCAAGTGGAATTTATACAAGTAAAGAAGTTTGGCTGATAAATCTTGAAAGTCAAAATGTTAAAACAAGACAATCAATTCAGTCTCTAAGTAACCTCTGAATTTGTTCGGGGAGGCACACTGATTGAAACCGCCCACCCTGGCCAGGCACCATGGTAACCATTTGCATGAGTTGTTTTATGACAGGAGATCCTGATAAGGAATATGGAACTAATAAGCCACCACCAACCGGAAGAGTTTGGGAAAGGTCGAAAGGAGACACCACGTGTCCGTCCACTTCCCAGAATCCCTTCCCTCTCGCTAGCATCCATCTTGACTGAGCAATGTGTGTGCCACCAGGAAAGACTCTGAATTAGAATGATTGGCCAAAGACCACCCGGAAACTAATCCCATCACCATAAAACCCGAGATTGCAAGCCACGCGGCAGAACAATTCTCCTGCGTTCCCTTACCCTACTGCTCTCCACCCGGGTGCCTTTTCCCAATAAAATCTCTTGCACATGTGTCTCCTCTGACAATTCATTTCCGAGTGTTAGACAAGAGTCCAGTTTTGGGCCCTAGAAGGGGTCCTCCTTCCTGCAACAAAGTTACAGCAGTTATTGAATGCCCTTTCTAATATCAGAACTAGAATGCTAAATACAAAATTTTTTTAATTGGACTGACCAAATAAGTTTTCCAAGATTCAAGGGAACATTTCATTTTCATAAACAGAATCTGAAACAAATGACTTCAATATGGAGATGCCCCATAAACTAAGGGCAATATTCCTGGGGAGCAAACATATCATAATAAATTCTCTCGAGAGTAATCTTTTTTTGTGACACAGCTGTATGTTTAGTGAATATGTTTCAGGAAACTAGTGTTTCACTTCAGACATGTCCCAACTGCCTGGATATTTATCTAGCCACATACATTTTCTTTCTACCCTATAAATTTTTCAAACATAGAAGTGCCTGATTTAGTCACTGTGGTTGGAAATACTGTTTATTTGGTGTCTGAGAGAACACTCAGAGGTGCTCCAAACTACTAAATCAATTTGGTGGCTTATAATCAGAATTTTTAAAAAATAATGAAATAGACACACAAAAAAATTAGAGTGCATATGCTTCCTAACTCTCTTCACAAGTATTTAAAACAGCACTGCAATCACTTATAACTATGTTTAAGTGAAGCCTATGGAATTCTGCCAAATTTATGGAGAAAGAAAATGAGGGGAGAAGAGACCTAATGCAAAGCTATTCTAATAGGAAAATAAGTGGAAACTTGGTGTTGGGATGTTTGGAAGGACTTTCTATATTAAAGGAGGTACAATTGCTTCCTGGTTAAGAGCAAAGGTGTTAAATATTACTGGACTTGAATTGCTGCTGCACTTTCCCTGCCTTGTTCTAGCTGGGTATCTCCTTTGAAAAAGTGAAAGCATTAGTGGCTCAATCATGTCCGACTCCTTGCGACCCCATGGACTGTAGCATGCCAGGCTCCTCTGTGCATGGAATTCTCCAGGCAAGAATACTGGAGTGAGTTGCCATTCCTTTCTCCTGGGGATCTTCCCCACCCAAGGATCGAACCCGAGTCTCCTGCACTTTAGGAGGATTCTTTACAGTCTGAGCCACCAGGGAAGCCCTAGGTAACTCCTTAATGACTACATAGCAAGCACCAGTCTAAGTGCTGACAGAGACTGTATTGTCATGGTATCCAGTCATTTATATCGTAAATGACTTTGTTAAAATACACCAGCAAGGATCCAAATTAAGGCAGCTCTTGCAAGATGTTTCCTGACTGTCTTCACTCAGCTGGTATCATTGTTGATTCTTGGGGGTCCCTGTCATCACATTCTGGGAAGGAGGCCAAACCCTGACCCAACTGCCCTGACTCCTTTTCCCCTAGCCATCCTACTGGAGCCTTCCCCTCCTGGCTGCTGAAATGAGATTTCAAAATGCTTCCTCCCCACTCTAACACTATCATTCCCAGGGGAATCTGGAGCCTCCCTGCTGCCAGCCTTGGTCCACTATTTCTTCTTCCCCTTTCTCCTAAGGCCACTACCTCTACCCAGCCTATCACTTCCTAAGTCTGCTAACTTTTCATATCGGACTTACATGCTAGATTACCTACTCCTTGAGAACAGAGACTGTCTTATTCCCCAGTGGTGCACAGCACACAGTGGGAGTTCAACAAATGTTTACCAAATGAATAAAATCTCTGGCTCTCAGATCTAGTAAGCTGCCCCCAGAGATTCCCCTAAATGCCATGATGCAAAATAAAGACAAATTAATACATGCTGCTAAGTTTGGCTTTTGTGTAAGTTCAATGAAAGTAAACTTCTCTCAGAATATTGCCATCACAGATGTGAAGGTGGCTTGTGTAGTTATAGCCAGGTTTTATGAACGACAGGCTTCTTTTTGGTACACAAATGTAATAGGATGACACTGGGGCTGAATGCAAAAATGCCCTTTTCTGACACTAGAAGTTTCCTGAAGATGATGCTCTAGTGACCTCCTGGGCTTAATTTACAGTTTAGACTGAGGCTCAGTAAAACAAAGTACCAAGAGGGTACAGTTTCTAACTGACTGCATGTAGCTGTTAAGGAAAATAAAAAAGAAACTTACTGCATTCCAAACTGGTATCAAGCCTCCCTTTTCCCTTAAGCTACAGAGGAGGTTTAATAATTAATAAATGATTAAAGCACTTAGGGAAGTGGTATAGAAAGCACAGCCCAACAAGTCTTAATGAGCAGATTTAGGATAATTTCATCTGTGGATTGAATGAGAGATAATTTTCTTTTATTCATTCATTCACTTATTCTTTTGTCTAAATTCCTCAGTAAAATAAGAGCTCCCTCAGGGCAATTTTCAAAGGATTAGTTAGATGGAAAAACAGGATAAAGGCATGACAATGTAACTGATTAAGACTGTGTAGTGTTTTTTAGAGACTCTTTCCAAAGCCACTCATTCACGAGACATGTGCTCTGAAGGTGTTAGGTGCCCTGGGTCCTGAGGAAACCAAGAAGAATGAATGAAGACAGAGAAAATATACCTTCTGAACTTGGCAGAGACCCTATTTTGTTTTTACTAAAATCCTCACAACAGTAAACACAGGAGCAACTTAGTAAACATTTCTTTTTAATGTCTACAGGTTTTCCTGACTTCCATTACTGTTCTCTGTCTCATCCTAACATATCCTATCTCATGATGTACTCAAAAGTATTTATTTATAAAAATCTCACCAAGTTAGCTGCGTTGAGAAACTCCTAAGGAAAGAAAGAGGGTCAGGTACTTTTAACATTTCTGTTTTGTGCCATCATCTGCCTCCTTTCATAAAAACAAAAGTGCAGATCCTGAACGTGATCATTATCTTTGGTGGATACCCCTTGCAGCATCCCTCAGCCCACAAATCCTTCAGCTTATTTAAAAAAACACAGAGCCTCAAGATGAGTTTTCTGTTCAGGAGGCATCAGTGAGAAGATGACTTAGGTCTTAATATTCCCTTCAGTAGTAACTTGATGCATCATATTTTGTGTGTGTGTGTGTGCGTGCTTTATTACGTCCCACCAGGTTTTATTTATTTAAATCCCAGACTCTTTTGCTGACATGGCAAAGCAGAAGCAGAAATGTTTTGTAAAACTTAAATGAACCTGGAAGTGGACACTTGTTCTATAAGTCTTTAAAGTGTTGGGTTATTCCTTGGAAACCACTTTTGCAAGGGCCTTCCATCTTCCGGAAGAGAGGTAGCACATAAAACACCCAGGTTCTGTCCCAGCAGCACTGAAGAGGCACTCACAGGCCCGATGCACTTTCATGCAAACTAGAACCAAAGTTCAAACCAAACACTGGTCACCTAATGCTCAGTTTTGCTGAGAGGAAGATGTCAGTCAAGTGTCTGAGTGAGAAGTGGGAGCTGGGTCTCACTTTTCTAAACACTTTCTGGTAGAGCCACCCTACCTGCTGACACTCACGAAGCCCTCCGTCATGACAGCAGGCAGCCCTTTAGTCACAAATGTCCGTCTCCCTTGATCCATGCTGTCTTGAACACCCCAGAACTCATGGTCCAAACACTCTGAGAATTAATGACATGGGAGTGGTGGAGGTGGACCCCAAACCTTTCCCAATCAAAAGGCAGTCAACCTGAAGCGACAATTGGTAAGCCACAGGGCCACTGTTTAAAAATTCTGAAGTCTCTGGGTTTAGGGTCACTGATGTGAAGCTTTGCTAAGCAGTGTTTCCTGCCGCCTCCTCCTCCTCCTCTTGTGCCTCCACTCTACTCTTGTCTTTGCTCCTCATACCAGTCTTTATATGTTGTCTTAATTGTCCTCCAGGCCTCAACATTTCTGTCCTATGTCTCACCTTTGAGTCCATAATTTTCTGTTTCTGACCCCCTCACTGTGCCACCCTCTTTCGGGACATTGTATCGTGTCAGCACGTGCATCTGATGCTTCTGCAGCATGAAAATCTTCATGTGACATGCATGTGTGCACATGCTCACTCAAGTTGTGTCTGGCTCTTTGTGACCCCATGGACTGCAGCCCATGGGCTCCTCTGTCCATGGGGTTCTCTCCCAGGAACATTCATGGGAATGCCATCTCCTCCTCCAGGGGATCTTCCCAACTCAGAGACTGAAGCCATGTCTCCTGCACGGGCAGGCGGATTCTTGACCGCTCAGTGTCGCCTGGGAAGTCCCATGACACACCTAACAGACTTATAAACCACACAACCGCTAGGGAGCCCCCACGCAACCCGTGAAGAATTTTAAGAATACTGCAGTGGGTAAGAACAGTGATCCAGCTGGTGCCAAGCTACCTTCCCACTGGTGTTCCTGAAGGTGGCAGGTCGTGACCACCACGTTTTAGAAGGCTCAAATTCCCCTTTATTGTTAACTGATCACGATTCAATCGTGATCATCCATAAGCGAAATTAACCTTCTGGAGCCTATATGGATTCAAAATCCAACAAAATCTGACTGACTACCTCCCATGTACATGCCTGACACTGCACCCAGAAATGGGGACACATCAATAAAAACAGTCTCAGGCCCTTCCTCTGACCACTAGACAGTAGGACCTTGAAGGCAGAAGCCATGTCCTAGGTACCAGTCTGGGAACATCTAGTTAACCTCAGTGCTCCGTGCTTGTGCCTAGTAATCGTTTTCAGCTGGCTGAAAGGCAGCAGGATGAACACTGCTGGCACTGGAACCTGAGCCTGGGGCCTGGGTGTCTCATTTACTCTCTTTGCGACCTCATGGACTGTAGTCCAGGGGCTCCTCTGTGCATGGGGATTCTCCAGGCAAAAATACTGGAGTGGGCTGCCATGCCCTCCTCCAGGGCATCTTCCCAACCCAGGGATCAAACCCAGGTCTCCCGCATCGCAGGCAAATTCTTTACCCTCTGAGCCACCAGGGAAGCCCACTAAATGTACAACCTCAGGCAAAGGACTTAACGTCCTTCTGTTTTCTTCCTCAAATGTCACCAGAAAAACCAGAAATAATGGATTCTATGAAGATTAAGTTAATACACTGTTTAAAATGGTAGCTAACACAGAGCAGGTAATCAAAAGATTAGTTATTGTTTTCTATACAAGGTTCATCTTGATATTGGTAGCAAAAGAAAATGTTTCCCACTCTTTGAACAGGCATCTCTTTCCCATGGCAAGTGATAAATTCATTAAGATTCACAATTGTGTCAAAAGGTTACAACCTTGCCCTGCAGTGACAAGACGATAAAAAGGAATATACAAATGCTCTTCCAGACACACACACAAAATTTTCTCCTCGTTCTCAGGAAAAAAATATCCATTTGTACCAAAAAACACACAAACAAACAAAAAACAACCCAACAACAAATGCTCCCCACCCCGCCACAAAACTTCATGAAGGGTTTTCTTAAAAAGGAAGATAAACAAGGATGAAAGCCATGCCCAGCAGCAACCATTTCCAGCGTGACCTGAGTTCTCTGCTTCAGATCAAGCACTCCTCAGTGGTGTTACCTGGGGACCTTTCACTCACACATCAAAGCCCTTCCGCTGGCCACTTCTCACACAGCACATGCTGCCACGTGCTGAAGCACTGCTGTTTTCCTGCCCAGCGTGTTGGGGTCAGGGGTGGGAGCGAGTGTCTAAGGTGCAGTGGGGGTGGAGGGAGAAGAACCCAGGCAAGTGCGCTCTCTTGAGTCCCCAGAAGACCTGCAGGACACGGCGTTTCCAAGGACTCAATTTCAGTCCTGCCCTACATTTGGCAAGGAACGCCTTTCAAGCTCCACTCGTTGGTCTCAAGATCAAAAAGTCCGTATCAGGAATGAAGACTGGCCCCTTCAGCCCAGGCTGGAAGGAAAAGTGTGCAGAGGGTGAGCTTGCTCTGGCAGGTGGGGCAGAAGACAGCCTGCTAATGCTCGGCTGAGACCCTCTCTTAACCAGCCAAGCCACCCCCTCTTCTGATAGGCCTCAAGTGAAGAATGACCAAGTTATAGATTTTATTCCATGACTAATTCTGAGGATATATCCTTTAAGAGCTAAGTTTTATTTAATCAACTATTGATCATCAAAACAGTTCTTCTGGCCTTACGTTTCATTGCATGACTGACTGACTTTATTTTACAGTAAACATGCAGCGTTTAATGAGTTCTAACTCTGTACAGGGCATCGACCATTTCTCCTGCTCTTCCTTCACCCACAGATTGGCTCAACTTTAGTTCAAAGTAAACGGTAATAGGAAGTACACAGTGTACAATCTGAGTTGGAATGAGGTGACTGCATGGGTACCATTTTAGGAAGAATGTTTACAGTGGAATGAGAGCGGGACTCCTTCAGAGGCAAGTACAATAAACTAAACTGGAGGTGAAAGGAGTCTTAACTGTGACTGTGGCTTTTAGAATCAAAAGGAAGTTCCAGACCCAAGAATCAGGGGGCTAGAATGTGCATGGCTTATTGAACGGCTGAATATGAGAGTGAGAGAGAAGAGGTGGTAGAGTGAACTAGTGTGATTCAAACCTGAGAAGCTCTCAAGCCAAGTCAGGGGACGAGAAACTTAACTTTGGGTGCAAGAAAGGATGATTTCTATTTGAGGAAGGCGTCTAGCAGGTGGCTGATGATGTGGGTCTGGAGCTCTAGAGGGGAGACCGGGAGCAGAAAGGATAAAGGTGGAAAGTGAGGGCATGCATGGTGGGAGGGAAAAAAAAAGGCAAAGTGAGAGGCAGTTAGCTAGCAACCGGGCTAAGTACTCGGTGTGTGTCTGATACTTTTATCCTCACAACCCTCTGAAAAAGTATGAGGAAATGTACTGAGAAACATTACTCAGGCTTCCACAGTGCAATAAGAGGTGGAGGCAGGGTCTGATTCACATCTATATAGGTGAGTGTTACAGCTGTGCTATTAGGTAACATTTTCTATTAACACATGGATTCTTAGATATTTGAGGAGAAAGAGGGGAGAACCTGACAAAGACAGTGAAGAGGATGAGACTGAGGATTGGGCAGGATCAGGAAAACCATGGGATGAGAGCTCTGAGTGGGGAGCGTAGAATCAGCTGGGCAGAATCCCACCATCCTCAACTGGGCTTTGTGATTAGCAAGTCATTGGTGGATGTTCAGAAATGATGTAATTAGCACAAGAGGATGTAATACACTCAGAGGTTAAGAAGAATGGAAGGCAGCGAGTATAAAATGTCTTGACTTTGAAGGGGAGAGACTCAAAATGGAACGATTTTTTTTTTTTTTAAGATGGAGACGACTTGCTCAAGTTCATATGCTGAGAGGGAAGGAAGTGGTGAAGGAGATAGTGGGTATAAGACAAAGGGAAAGAAATGATTGATGTGACAAAGCATGGCAGAGACAGTAAGGGTTGGCTGAAGAACATGGTTTTGACCTTGGGAAAAGGAAGAGCACGTTTTGTGCTGACAGCAGAGGGAGTGATGTAAACATGAATAATGATTCTGACACAAAATGTTAAATGGAGGAGGTGGAAGTCAAGCATGATCTTATTGGACATCCTGGATATTCTTGCAGGGCTATCTATAGACAATGAGGTGTGGTAGGAAAGTCCGGAGTGGAGGATTCGAGATGAGAGGATGAAGTCTGGGCTAACCACTGTAGAGACGGTTAGGATGAGTGAATACTCAGCACAAGGCCCAGCCAGACTTAGAAATTTGTATCAGATGCAGCGAGAGAAAGAGTTGATTTTCTCCACCAATTTAACCTATGTGCGCATCAACCTTGGCTGACAGCAAAGTACATGCAGGAATGTTTATGTGCTCACACATGGGGCTGAATTTTACTTCCCCCGGCTTGTGTCCATGTGGGTATCATTACTCTCCAGAGAAGGATACAGAAGAGAAGGACATAAAGCCAGGGTGTAAGTTGAGAGTTGTCTAGCTTTCCTTATTCGTAGCTTTTATTAGTACATAATTGTCTGCTCAAGATGTAGGAATGAGATGACCTGGAAAATGAGAGTGGAAAAGGAAGGAAAACCCCTCGTGTCCTTGAAGGCTGGGAGGGCTACATCCTAATGAGAGTGCCATGCACTTATCATTTTAACAAGAGAAAAGGACAAGGAAATGTCCTCCTGCTTAAAAAAGAAAGCAGGGTCTATCAATAACGACCTGAGGGCCATCGTTATCTTTCTGAACCATCACTCTTGTGATGCGAGAGGTTCCAGCTCTGGTGCTAAAATGTGGCTAATGAATTTCATGCGAGTTCTTTATGGGAGGCTGATCACCACCGCTGGGAGCCTGAGCTCCACATCCCGGTCCTGCCGCTCCCACGTCTCCATGGAAGGATAAGCAGGGCCAATGCATTCCAGGCCATGCCCTGGTTCCCAAGGCTGGTAGAAATTCTTTGCAATTTCGGCCACTGCTGTGACATTACCTACAAGGCTCCTTTTTCCATGAATCTGTTATATCCAACAGGAGGAACCAGCAGGGTATAAGGCTGATGGATGCTACATGCCTGAACCAAGTGTCTCTGTGATGAGGGCATTTACCATGAAAAAAGTACTGTGAGTTCATCCATTTGCTTATTTTCAGGAATTTTCTGGGTCTTTGGAAAGCAACAGTGCCAAATTCAGCATCCTCTCTGGGTGAAATAATCACTGAAGAATTTAAGATCGACGACTGAATGACAGATGCCATTTACATAATCATGGGGGAGGCACATTTACTGTCAAAACTGTGGGGTTTTGGTGCAGGATCCTAAAGAGAATCTTCTTGCTTGTTTCTGAACAAGCAGCCTTAAGGTGACTCCAAGTACATAAAATCCTTTAATCACTGTCTTTAACCTAGTATTAGTCATGCTTAATAAAATGTCTTGGTAGTTTCAGAACACTTATAAAAACAGTATTTCATCTAATTCTTTGTGCACCTACTGGCTTGTGGGAGGAGGGTGGGACAAGTATTATCATCTTCATTTTATTGACAAGGAAACTGTAGGTCCCTGTCACACTGTCACCAAACCTGACCTTGAGTACTCGCAGAGCTGGGGGATGTCCTTACATTTTAAGACATCTGATTATCATTTCATAGGACTAACTGTAAGGGAGTATTTTATGCTGTGCCTAAATGTGTTGTCCTGCAATTACTCTCAAGTGGTCTTATTTTTTTCCTTTGGAACAACAAGGTATAAATCTGATTGTATTCCACCAAAGAGCTCTTCAGACATTCTCTTAGTTCCAAATCGCCATCCACAACATCTCATGCTCTTTGGCTGTTTTTTTTTTGGACACATGAAAATGGGTCAAAATCTATTGTTTTCTTGTCCTGTGCTGTCCAAACCATTAGCCACTGGTGGTTATTAAAATGAAAAATAATTACAATGAAAATTTTAAATGGCTGTGACTGGTACATATATGACTGTGGCCACCAGACAGGACGGGCAGCACATTCCTATCCTAACAAAAGTTCTCCTGGACAGCTCTGCTCTAAGACCCTTGAGGTGCTTTTGTCTGAATTTCTGGCCTACATATTCATCTCATTGTGGAGTCATGTTTCTTATTACCTACTTTCAGTACCACCTTTTCAAAGAGAGTATCAGGTCTATCTAATTTATTTTTTATACTTGGGCGGGGTACTGGTGGAGAGAAGAAAAAGAACTCTATCTTACATTTTGTCAGTTTAGAAATACTTAATTGGTTTGTAGGCTGTCTGACAAGCTTTAATATTCTCATCTTTTCAAATCTAAACTCAGCTGGAGGCCAAATCACTGCCTATATTAAATACATAAAAATTCTATTATTAAAATGAAAGTAAAAGTTCTTTTTACTTAAACTGACAAAACACAGAAGATGGACTTCATGTATTTCTCACTTCTAGGGAGCCTGGAAGTGAAGGTTTCCTTCCACAGAGAAGGAAGAAAAAAGAACATCCTGAGACTTAGAAATTCTGAAACAGTTTGACTGACCCTGACAAAGATTTACTTTGGCATCTTGACCTGGTTGCTTTTTAAATGTATACAAACTGGAAAACGTGGACAGTACAGATGAGACAGTTGAAAAGGCACAAAGGGACCTCTGAGACGATCTAGTCCAAAGCGCCTACTTGATAAGGAAACAAGCTCAGAAGATGTCAGTTTGGTCCAGAACCTAGTCTTTGAGTTCTAGTTCAGGGTCCTCCTACCCAGGGTGGGATTTACAGGCCCACCCAAACACCCACTTGATGTGTGATATTCCGTTTGTTTATACCCGGTTCTCTTCTACAGGCATACTTGCCATCATGATGCCCAAACCCCCGAATTTAGGAAAGCTGCAGTGGGTACTTCAAAGGTGATTGAGTATCTCCCAAATAGGACCACTATAAACCACACACAGAAAAGGGGGAAGATTTGAAGAAATACAGGAACTTTCCTATTCTGATTCTCCTAAGAGTTTTCCTAAAGGCTCTATGTGTGTTGTATGCTGTTACTCAAGTCGTGTCCAACTCTGTGTAGCCCACCAGGCTCCTCTGTCCATGGGACTTTTGGAGCAAGAACACTGGAGTGGGTTGCCATTTCCTTCAATAAGGTGCAGGACATCTCTGGAAGTGTAGAAAGGGGATAAAGAATTGAGAAATAAGTTAATAATCATGAAGAAGTTATATCACTGATCACAGCAACACCTGAGCACTTACTCTGCCTAGCATCATCCCATTACATCATCACATTTACGAGACAGGGGCCTGTGCACTTCCCACGTGTGGGATGACAAGAGGATCAATAAGCTGGAGTCCCATCATCATGCACTAAGCTACCAACCTAAGTTTTAGAAAAGCTGGTGATTCGAAGCAAAATGTATACAAACACACTATGCAGCTTACAACATGAATTTGGAGAGGGAGAGCTACAAGAACTGTGTTTTGAATTTATTTATTTTTTTTAATGGTAAGGCAAAATCTAGGCTCAGTGACCCTCCATTTTCAATAAAAATCAAGGGACTTCCCTGGTGGCCCCGTGACTCTGTGATCCCAATGCGGGGGGTCGGGATTCAATTTGTGGTCAGAGAATGAGATTCCACAAGCTATTCAACCATCTCATCCTCTGTTGTCCCCTTCTCCTGCCTTCAGTCCTTCCCAGTATCAAGGTCTTTTCCAAAGAGTTGGCTCTTCGAATCAGGTGGCCAAAGTATTGGAGCTCCAGCTTTAGGATCAGTCCTTCCAATGAATATTCCTTTAGGATTGACTGGTTTTATCTCTTTGCAGTCCAGGGAACTCTCAAGCGTCTTCTCCAGCACCACAATTCAAAAACGACAATTCTTCAGCGCTCAGCCTTTTTTATGGTCCAGCTCTCACATCCACACATGACTACTGGAAAAAACCATAGCTTTGATTCCTTGAGTTCCTAGAATCCTTAAATGCAAATGTAAACTTAATTTGCCTTAGAGCTTGAAATCCTCTATCACTTTACCTCTCCCTCCTCAGAACTATGGGCAAAAAGGAACAGAGGCAACTACTGTAAAGATGAGCCATGTTTCTTAATTACTAAATAGTCAATATGCTGTTTATGAAACAGGATTGGGTTGAAAGAATAATGGTTTCTTTCTCTATTGATGCACCTACTTTAACAGGTTTTACTCTAATTATAAACCTTCATAGTCCCTTATTTTTAAGACTGTGTAGAAATAGTAATAATATTTTAGACGTAATTCATGGGTTCCAACCAATTACCATGCAATAGAATAATGATTTCCTACTGTGTTCATTATAGTATTTGCCATCATTTCAAGTGATCTGAGTCTTCAGTGCAGAGTATCTGAACAATAATCAGATATGTGACGTGTGTTGTTTCAAACAAGATGATATTAAAGACACAAGCCATAGCAAATGGAAACAAAAAGGTAGGTTTTCTGTGTGAGTAAATTTATAGGATTTGGGCCAAAATGTAAGGTATAGAATCTTGTCTCAAATGCCCTGGTTTTTCCCCCCTATGCCTTCATGCTGTTGCTGCTGCTGCTGCTGCTAAGTCGCTTTAGTCGTGTCCGACTCTGTGCTATCGCATAGATGGCAGCCCACCAGGCTCCCCCATCCCTGGAATTCTCCAGGCAAGAATACTGGAGTGGGTTGCCATTTCTTTCTCCAATGCATGAAAATGAAAAGTGAAAGTGAAGTCGCTCATGACTTAACTGTATTAGAGAAGTCTGGCATTCTTGGAGACACTCTGATTTTCATACTATCAAAACCTGGTTGTAGGGACTTCCCTTGTGGTCCAGAGGCTAAGATTCCTTGCTCCCTATGCAGGGGACTCAGGTTCAATCTCTGGTCAGGGAACTAGATCCCAAAACTAAAGATCCATAGGTCACAGCAAGATCTAAGATCCCACACCCAAAACTAAGACTCAGTGCAGCCAAATAAATTTAAAATAAAACAAAACCTGATCCTCAGAAAATGTCATCAACACATTTAGACTCTAGTCTAAGGTCTAACAAAGGGTTTTTCTAAGCCTATATGTTTACTAATACAGTACAGAGGTATAGATACGAAATAGACCACTTTTATAAACCACAGACAGGAATTTATCCCACTAATTCTTAGATGATGGTTCAGAAGCATTTTGGATCCTTATGCTGCAAAAGTTCTCAAGAAGTTACAGTAACAAAGCCATATATCTTCAGAGGGTCTATAAGAAGCAGTGGTAATTAACACACTGCCCACCTGGAGTGTTTCTTTGAACATATGCCTTTTTGATCAGAGTGTTCAGGGCCCTCCTCCTACAGACCCAAGAGGCAGTCTCCCGATTTGGCAAACAAAGACTTGACAATACACTTTGATTTTCACCTCTTATTTTAGCCAACTGAAACATCAGGGTGTGTTTCATCTATATGTTTAGCTATACAGAACATTATTTTTTAAAAGATATGAAGTTAGATACTTCAGAGAATGTCTGAGAAAGTGTATACTTGTGCCTCAACATACTAGTTGAGAACTACTGTTCTAAAGAATAGATAATATTTATGGAGCACTTGATCTATGTAAAGCACTGTGCTGAATGGCTTGCTTAATTTTAACTAATTTTAAACCAAATTCTTCTCTTCACTGCATAAGAGCTGTAGTGTCAACATTTGGCAAAATTTATTGATAATCACAGCTCAATACTTCAAGGGCAATCCATGTGCTGATTCTAAGAAGAATTTTAATCATACTTTTAATCAACTAGTTTTATTATGGTATTTAAAAATAAGTCTTTCTCAGCTTGTCTCCATCTGAGAAATGGATAACATAGGAGTCAAAGTGGTAAGTTTGCTCTTAAAATATTCTAAACTTTATCCCTGAGGCTGGATATATTCTCTCTATACTCCTAGTGTGTGTGTGTGTGTGTGTGTGGTCAGTTGCTCAGTCATCTCCTATATTCTCTCTATACTCCTAGTGTGTGTGTGTGTGTGTGTGTGTGAGGTCAGTTGTTCAGTCATCTCCTACTCTTTGCAACCCCATGGACTACAGCCCTCCAGGCTCCTCTGTCCATGGAATTCTCCATGGAAAACTGGAGTGGGTTGTCATTCCTTATCCAGGGGATCTTCCCATCCCAGGTACTGAATGGCGTCTCCTGCATCTTCTGCATTGGCAGGTGGGTTCTTCATCACTGAGCCACCTGGGAAGACACCACACTCTTAGTACATCCACAGAAATGCGAATGCCAGAGAACTAAGATGGACAAAACGGGGTATGCCTTCGGAAACGTTTTTTAAAAACTCATGGCCTTTACATAACAATTCCCTCATCTTTTTCCTCTTTCTTCAGAATGGGCAAAGCCTAAGTGCTGCTCCCTATCTGATGCACAGGGGTCTCAGATCAGTCAGTTCAGTCGCTCAAGTCAGACACAATTCTTATTTAAAGTCTTAAAGTTAACTAAAGCTTGGCAAAAATCAGCCTGAGATAAATCTGATCTAAGTTTCAATCACTGTCAATAAATATTCACTGAATTTTATCCAAATAAATATATTTTAGGTCCTTTTCAAAAAATTATTTTTGAAATAACTATACTGGGGACACAAATCAACAAATATAGTGAAACATAGTTCCTCAAAGATTCAAAGTAGGAGATTCTGAAAGTAAAAACCTCTCATCTGTTGTAATTATTACTCCCTCAATTGACAGATGTGACTTTCGGACCATGGGTTATGGACATCAAAACATGAAGCATTTATGTTGCTAAACTAAAGGCTTTAGATATAATATCTCATCTAAAACTCTCAAAAATTCTATGTCAAAGCGAAACATTATTTTTAGCAGCATGCAGACAGAGAAGACTAAACTACTTAATTTAGATTTCTTTATTTACTTGTCCAGGGGACTTACTGTGAGTAGCTCATTGACTCTTTAGGATGTGGTTATGTTCAAAGGTAAACACAGTTGTTGCTGTTTTTAAGTTGTTAACTCCTTAGAAATATGTCAAGGCCAAGGTTATATCCTTTATTTTATGGTAATTCAATGAAGTTACTATTCAAGTACTTGTGCAGACCCAAAATTGCTTTTGGAAATCCTGATTACTGCAAGGCAGTACTCAGGGAAGAATTAAGGCAGTGAAGAGAAGAGATTTAAGCTGTTCTGCTGTTATTCTTAACCCTGTGATCTTGGTCAAGTCACTTAACCTCTCTATGCATCAGTTTCCCCACTGAGGAAGGATGGAGGATATGCCCTCTATCCTGCAAGGCTGTGGTAAAGTTTACAAATACTGGATGTAAACCTCAGAGCATATGTCTGGGATATAAGAAAGAGTCTAGTGGACACACAAGCTTATACTTTTTAATAACTACCTGCAAGCATTGGTGTAAGCCCTTTGTGAGGACAAGAATGCATTTGAGGTCTTTCTTTTTTATAAGTAATGTGGCAGATTTGTTGATCCTGCTTATAAGGTCAGGAGCCGGCGGAGAGCTTTCCAGTCACCATCAGGGATATATGTACATCCAGACCCAGCAGTGATGCTCAGCAAGGCTTTCAGACTGATTTATGTGGCAGAGCACCCGGAAATCACGCGCTACTCTGTGTTAATGGTTATGGAATATTCATTAAAGCCTAATATGTTTGTTATATAAAAGAGGAACAATTTTACTCAGAAAATACACAATTATATTACATATTTAAAAAAGCAAATGAAAGATAGTACCTTCCTCAAAACAAGTGCTTCTTTTTTTTTCAATCCAGAGTTAACAGTTGTATATTTTGGTATTTGTTACCTGATTACATAAGAAGTCATGGCTTACCAGAAATATGTATTAGAAAAGCAAGTATCTAAAATAATTTTACTCATTTACTTGTTCTTTTTTTTCCCAATCTTTCAGTGGAAAAATGGCAGCAGTCATTTGATGGTGAAATAGCTCAGTCTTAGCTCATAGGAAAACTGTGTTTTGATGGAGGTACATGTTTGATGGAGGTAAGTGTTTATATATATATATATATAATGTTTTTTTTTTACTTATTTACTTGGCTGTGCTGAGTCTTAGTTGAGGCATGCAAGATCTTTAGTGGTGGCAAGCAAACTCTTACTAGCAGAACCTGGGATCTAGTTCCCTGACCAGGGATTGAACCTGGACCCCTTGCACTGGAGCACAGAGGCAGTCACTGGACCACCAAGGAAGTCGCTGATGGACGTAAGTCTGAGAGTCGCCAGTCTCAGGATCATGCAGTAGATTTTTCCAGGCCCTGCTGCTGCTGCTGCTGCTGCTGCGTCGCTTCAGTCGACTCTGTGCGACCCCATAGACGGCAGCCCACTAGGCTCCCCCGTCCCTGGGATTTTCCAGGCAAGAGTACTGGAGTGGGCTGCCAGTGCCTTCTCCAATGCTGCTGCTGCTGCTGCTAAGTCGCTTCAGTCGTGTCCGACTCTGTGCGACCCCATAGACGGTAGCCCACCAGGCTCCCCCGTCCCTGAGATTCTCCAGGCAAGAACACTGGAGTGGGTTGCCATTTCCTTCTCCAATGCAGGAAAGTGAAAAGTGAAACTGAAGTTGCTCAGTCGTGTCCAACTCTTGGCGACCCCATGGACTGCAGCCCACCAGGCTCCTCCGTCCATGGGATTTTCCAGGCAAGAGTGCTGGAGTGGGGAGCCACTGCCTTCTCCGTTCCAAGCTCTATCTCATATCTAATCAAACCTCCACAGACACGCACACCTGGTAAGTCCAGCTACTCTCAGCAATGTCTTCAAATACCCACAACCTAACGTCTAACTTTATGCCTTGAGCTCACACTGACAGACAAAATGGTGAACAAGGATCACCCATCTCTCTCTCTGCTCCTTCCTTTCTTTCTTTCTTCCCTAGCTCTCTTTCTCTCTGCAAGTCCTGTGAATTATACTATCTGTTGTCTGTTGTTTTAAGTCTCCTTACAATTTCTTCTCAATGTTTAGTGACAAAGAAACATTTCTTGGTTCTGATAAACTTTAGTTTTTCCTTTCAGTATATGATACAACACAAGCTATAAAGGGGAAAAATAAACATGAATTCCCATGTTTTGTAGAAGCTGCAAGAAACTTAGCCTAAGTTTTGTGCTCACTTGTTTCTTTTGGCCTAGGTTGTCTGATAGAATTACTTTCTGCTTCCTGAATCCTTTATTATGTAGTCGGTGCTCTTCGCTTACTGGTTTTACACTTATACTGGGACTCTTTTATTACGAATATCCTCAATTCTGACAATATATATCCAACGGACTTACACATATTTTCTGAGGTTTTAGCAGTATGAAAAGGTAGAAAACTAGAAACTTGCTCTGTCTTTGCACAGTATAGGTTAAAGTCTGTCTTTCTTGCAGAGGGTCATCTCTAAGAAGATCAGCGTAGGCGGCTTGATTTTTAAATTATACTACCAAAATCTCTACATTATTAAAAATTTTAACCAATTTTTAATTAATGGTTGTGTGTTACTTGTCACAAACAGAAGAAATTAAAGAATGTTTCTCTACTCAATACAATTCCAAGCAGACTTTCTTACTGAACCTGTGCCTTTTTACTAAGATGAAAATTGGAGAGAATCCAAATTCATTATTTTCATGAATGCAAAGATGTGGATGAACATTACTATAAATCATGCATAAGGACTGGTTTTTATATGGTGACACATCTTTTAAACAAAGGGAAAGCACTGACTCTTCAGTGGGCAGCTTCCTTTGTCACCGATGGCAACATAAACTGGGACACTGAAGTGAAATGTGACAACCAAGAGCATCTTTTGAAAAGAATGCCTTGTCTTTTACTGAACAGTTTCACAAGGAGGTATGTATTCAAAAACATAATCACTACAACATTTTTTGTAATAATAATGATGAATTGGAATAACTCAAATACTTAACAACAGGTTAGACAAATAATGACATTATCAATATAACAGGATACTGTGCAGTCATTAAAAATCAAGCTATGGAAAATTTTTAATGACCTTGAAAGTTTATGTGAGATGCAGAGAGAAGAAGACTAAACTGCTTATATCCTAAAATGGTAAGAGTGATCACCTCTTAGTTTTATTAGAAGTGCAATTTTTTTCTTTGACATTTTCTAAAATCTCTAGAATGCAACTATATTGCTGCTTTAAATCAGCAAACCCAAAATTCCTATTAAAAGACAGCCTTTCTGTATTACCTTTTTAAAAGGAATCAGCCTTCTCTCACCACAGCAGCTTTCCTTCCTCTGTGCTTCTCTGTTCTAAGTCTGGAGGGGTTGTTCAAAAGACAACTCAGAACTGAGCATCTTCAGACTTTTCCAACTTCAGACACAGCTGCTGCTGCTGCTAAGTCTCTTCAGTCATGTCCGACTCTGTGCGACCCCATAGATGGCAGCCCACCAGGCTCCCCTGTCCCTGGGATTCTCCAGAAAAGAATACTGGAGTGGGCTCCCATTTCCTTCTCCAATGCATGCAAGTGAAAAGGGAAAGTGAAGTCGCTCAGTCATGTCCAACTCTTCATGACACCATGGACTGCAGTCTACCAGGTTCCTCCGTCCATGGGATTTTCCAGGCAAGAGTACTGGAGTGGGATGCCATTGCCTTCTCCTCAGACACAGCACCACACCCCAAATAAAAGTTCATGGGTGATTTCTACAGGTCATCAATACTGCCCTGGCCACTAGTGAAAAACCCAGGGCAACTCTGCCTGCTGGGGGACAAATCCCCTTAAAAGACATTCCCAGCAAGGTATGCGGAGGTATAGTTCAGAGCTGGTGAAATCGGCACTGGCAGCCAAGGAAGCACTATTAGGCATAGCTCCTAGGCCTCGGTTTCTTCACTTGTTAGTTGGAGTGACAAACACTTCAAGCTTCCATCCTGCTATAAATATAAAGTTCCAGGGTTTTATGATAACAGTCTAGGAAAGGAGACACAGTGGGATAATGCTGAGTGAGAACAGGAACCCCTGCTGCTGCTCACAGGGTGACTTGCTGGGATTCCCTTGCTTTAGGCAGGAAGTGGTAGCAGATGTCTGCGGTGGTAGTGATGGGCATGGAACTGCAGGGAGGAACCAAAATGCCGTGCCCGGAGCTCTAAGGAGGGTGACGTGCTGGGCTGGGGAACGTCTCCTCTAAAGCAGCGAGAGATGAGAGACGGGGCCCAGTCACAGAGTGTGGTTAGAGCAGGAAGCAGCCCTGGATGCCTCCCCTTCCTGCGTCACACATCACCAGAGAAAAAGCAAAGGCAATATGTACATCAAAAGGAAGAGATGAGGACGAAAAAGACAGCTTTGTATTTTTTCCTTTGAGAAGAGGGAAGAAAAGAAGGGTCCAGGATAGGATACCAATAAAGTCCTTCTGGCAATAAGGACCCATGTGCAATGCAGATGGAAAGGCTCGTTTCTTAGAGAGGAAATGGGGGCCATAAGGTGACCTTTATAAATCTCTGAATTATACAGCCTTCTCTGGGGTGTGTTCCATTTAAAACTACTGTACACTACAAGGGGCTCAGAATGGATAGAGTCTGTGTCTTTCCTCTGAGTTATTGGGCAAGCAAATCAAACAAGAGCAGAGTGGACAAAGGAAAACCCCTGAAGGCAGAGCAGCGATTGTGGGATGCCCTGGGAGATGCAACAGGACTGTGTGTGTGTGTGTGTGTGCGCGCGCGCGTGTCTATGTACCACTGCAGCATCTGCCGTTGCTAGATCAACCTTAGCTCCCTCCTGCCCAGTGGGACTCACTCAGGGATCTCCAATCTGCCTTGCAGGAACTGCATCTGTCCTTGAACAAGCAATTACAGCAAGCCCATGACAGACCCCTGGGGCCCCTGGTGATGGGAGGAGGGCAGAGGAGCAAGGGCATCACAGGAAGGTCAGAAGCCTCACGAGGACAGGAGAGCCACCAGCCCGATAAGATGGAGGGGAGGCAGCACTAACTCTGTGACCCTCCACTAACGCACAGAGCGTGCAGAGGGAGAGCCAGAGGGGAGGCCTGTGGGTGGCAGCTCTTAGCCTGCCTGCTCCTGCACAGGGCACTTGGCAGCGTGACTATGGATGCCAGCGCTGCAAGGTCTTTTACCATGTGGAGTGTCACACGGGTTTCCTTGAACTCAAGGAAAGAAGCATTTTGCCCCCGAAGAATCTACCCCTACATCAGAGCAGCTTCACTGATAAACCCACAGCCACAGGGGAACTCACAGAAAATTGTTCATCAAGGTCTGGGCTCATAGATAGTTTGTGAAGAGGAAGGATATATGAGCACAGGATGAAATGATGGCTAAAAGAAACATCTTCTGGAGAACAAGGTCGAGTCACCACGAGTGTGTGGGCAGGCACACAGCCAACTCCTTCATTCACAGCCCACCCACCCCCAACTCTCTCCTGGAGCCTCCTGGGGAGTGAAAGTCAGGCTGTGGACACAAAAAGGATGAGCCAAGATGGACTGGACTGACCAACATCATCTGTGTTCTTAACCAAGGACCCCGGTTCAGCTCTCGTTGAAGTAACAAACACCTAAGACAGTCTGGCGGTTTTATTAATGAAAGTGCACGGCACAGTGGTGGATGAATGAATGGTGGGGAGGATATCGGCGAGGGGACAGAGAGAAATCAAGTCTGAGAAGACAGAAAGGACAGGGAAAGGATGTATTAAATTAACTCAAGAATACAAGCGGTTGTAATTATATACATTTGAACGTAATGGTGTTCTTTAGTGACTAAAACACCAAAAAAAGTTATAGAATTCAGTGCAGTTTAGCATAACTGACTTATTGTGGTGTCTATAAACTTAATCGATGCCTTTGGTTTCCAGGGTGTCGTTCAAACACTGGAGCTCCATAAATAAATATTAGAAGTGTCTGTCAGTCTCTCCTTTAGGGAATTGGTATGGCAGATGGTTTACAATGTATGTTGGTATCTGAATGTCATCATCCATTAAGAATTTTTTTTAAAATGGAAGCCTGATATCACCTATATTGACAGAATTAATTATAAAATTATAGCATCATGGAGAGGTAGGTAGGACGGAGGCAGAAGTAGAGAAAATACAGCGTCTCCTCTTTAGCTCATAAATATCTCACGTTCTCAAAGGCTCAGCTTTACAAGTTCAGGAAGATGATTATTTTAAGTTTCTTTTTCTATCTTATTTTAAAACAAAAAACTCTTGAGCCATGGAAACTCAGGAAGAAAGAACAACACATACTGAAATACTTCATGCTGCTAAGACGTGTAAAAATTAAACAAAAGACGTACCGAGTCTGAAATTTGATACCAAATTATAAAATGAAAGATAACTTTTTGTATACTCATAACCAATAATAGTCTTTGACATCTATGATTCCCTCATTTAAGCAAACATTCATCGGGAAATTATTGTGAACAGAAATGTAATACACTGGCTGACTTTCCCTCTCTTCTTCATACTCCAGTAATTTAGTATGAATACAACTACACACACAAATAAAATGCAATTTAGACTAATCTATGGAAAACTTCAGTTTGAATTAAAGTCTAAATGCTCATACACATAATTTTTTAAAAAAAGGAAAACAGAATTATCCTAAAGTCCAAAATATAATTCTAACTAACAGCTAAAAGATCTTTGAGGACAAATTTAATGAAAGAAGACTAACCATCAGAATTTTAAGAACTTAAAAAGTTGCTTCTCTTAGAGCCAGCTAAACACAAAATGATTAAACTTCCCCTTTTGATCTTTCCAAGATCCTTTATAATCTCACTTATTTCTTTACCAAATAAATATGGTTTTACGATATTGCTGAGGACATTATGTGTCTACTTTCCACAAGTGCACCCTAGAAGTCTTTCTAAAGACTTAGCCCATATGTACAGCAACAAATAGATGACAAATATTTCCTAGAACACTGAACTCAACTGCTTCACAAAATATCACTCTTCTCTAAGACACTGGTGGCACTTTGGCTTGATGGCTTCAATAGGAGCTCATTAGAACCCAAAAAATGTTAAAAAGATGTCTTCTCCACTCCCACGTAGTGGCTAGTGAATTATTAAATTTCAAGTCTGTTTTGTGGGTTTCCCAAGTGGCACCAGTGGTAAAGAACTCGTCTGCCAATGCAGGGGATATAAGAGATATGGGTTTGATCCCTGGGTTGGGAAGATTCCCTGGAGGAGGGCATGGCTACAGTATTCTTGCCTGAAGAATCCCTTGGACAGAGGAGGCTGGCACACTACAGTCCACAGTGTCTCGAAGAGTCAGACATGACTCAGCATGCATGCAAGGCTGCTTTGTACTGAAAAGACACTGGTGACATTCCTGAAAAGAATTTACATTTTTTCTTTTTTTTTTAAATTTATTTTGGCTGCATTGGCTCTTCATTGCAGCAAGCGGCTCTAGCTGCCCTGTGGCATGTGGGATCTTAGTTCCCAGATCAGGAAATTGAACCTACGTCCTCTGCATTGGAAGGTGGATTGTTAACCACTGGGCCATCAGGAAAGTCCTTCCTTAGTGTATATATTAACACTCATAAAAGTCTGCAGACAGGCCCAGGAAGGGCAGGTGTCCTGCTGGATGAGAGTTTATTACAATACTTTATTTAACATGGAAAAGGAGATGTATTAATATAATGTCCTAGGCTACAATGTTATTCAACAACTGCCTCTCATATTTGATCCGCCTCTAAAACATTAAAACACACAGAAAACATACAGACATATATACACCTGCATGATACAGCATGCTACACCTGTGTGTATGTGTCTGTGTATAAAATGACCTGACAGAGGGCTTCCCCCATGGCTCAGTGTTAAAGAATCAGCCTGCAGTGCGGGAGACTCAGGTTTGATCCCTGGGTCAGGAAGATCCCCTGGAGAAGAAATGGCAACCCACTCCACTATTCTTGCCTGAAAAAAAAAAAAATCCCATGGACAGAGGAGCCTGGTGGGCTGTATAGTTCACGGGGTCGAAAAAAATGACCTGACATGTAACAGTCCTACTTTTCTTTATAAGGAAGGAAATCGTAACACCTTTGGACCCAAGTGATTTTTATATCATTGACAGATTATATGTCATCTCTGTTACAGTCTTTAATTTATGGGGTGGGGGTAGGGGGACCAATATGGCCCCAGACTCAAGTTTTATAAAGACTGGCTGTTCATTATAATCAAATAGAAAGACAGAAAAACAAATCAAACCAAAAAAGAAAACAAAAACAAAAACTCCTTAAGCCAAACAATGGAGATACTGATTTAAATACAATATCTTTAAGACTCCTTAACTGATGACCACCCACCGGGTTTGGAAACTGGAGATAGAGCAGAAAAGGGTCTGGGGTGAAGGACATAGGGGCGGTGGCCGGCTCTCATTTTCTCGATGAGGGTGTGGAACCCAGCAGCTAGTGCAGACTGCACCCTCGGTGATGCCTCGTACAAACCCAGCAGTGGAAATGCAAAGCCCGCACACTCACTTTCAAGCACCTATTCTGGGGTGCAGCACTGTGTTTCCCACAGGCGTGTCAGAGAGTAGAGACCCTGAACTCAGGGATCTGAGAGGAAGGAGCCGCAGCCATATACAGCAGAGTAGCCCACCGTGATCATTTCAGAATGCTGCCAGGATGCAGTCTGAACGGAAGGTCTGAGGAGGTGTCTGACACATGAGTCATCATCACCTGTCAGAGGAAATTAACAAAGTTTGCCTTCAGGCACGAAGAAGACGCTGGAGGTAAGTCTACCTAAAGGTGCCAAAAGAGTGTGGAGGCAGGAAAACATGATGTGTGACAAAAGGATGAACAGAGTGGAGCAAAAAAGTGAAAAAATTTCATTCCATCTGTCCAGCTCAAAGTCTAAAACATGGCAATCTTTATTTGGAAGAAAAGTTAATGAAGATTATGGAACGCAAAATGACTTTTCATCAACTTATTTCTCTAAAAGAAGCATGATTTGCATTTTCCTTGAACTGATCAAATGTTATCTAAGAATTGCTTAATTGCCTTAATGCTTTAATTCTATTTGCTGCCAATCTGATTAGCAAAGTGTGTGTCTGCATGTGCACCCGTGTGGGCTGGCATTAAAAGGGAGGGTGAAACCTATTACTGAAAGAACGGCAACGTGAAGCTGGCTGGCTCTTGGTTAATTGAGAAACCATGAGTGGTGTGAGAAGGTCACTCTATCATTTATTTTAATTTCTTCTCTCTTGTCTTCCCAGTCGCTTGTTCACCTCAGGAACCTGCCTTAGATTTGAGACCACTAAGAGCAGGTGTTAATTTGGGTTAAGGAGAAGGCGAGCCCAGGTATTCCTGCTAGTGCTGTGATTTAATAGGAATCTGGATATAATTTAATAGATCCTTTGAGTCTCAGTCAGACATGGTTCATATGGATTGAGGAACATCTTATGGATAAGTTAATACATACATTAATTTCTTGAGGTCTTCCAGCAACACATAACCTAACAAAGTAAAAATAAGCTTTCAACCTGCACAGGAGTATGTATGGGTAAAAGCACTGGAATATTTCCTTTAGGGCAGAGAAAAAGCATTGGGCTACTATTCTGGAACCAGTTCTGACTTGGAGGAAGTCACGTTCTGTCTCTGTGTTCTCAACTTCAAACTGGACTGACTGGCTTTAAATCTGACATTTAAAGAGGTCGAGGGTTTCACAGGTGTGTCTCAGGATATGCATGGGAAGTTCAAGAGAAGCTGAGAAAGGAGACTCTACACCCATTTCTGAGCTCCCTCATCCCCGTATGATTTAACTGGAGACTGCCCACTGATCAGTTTGAAATACTGACGTGCTAGAGAAGATCTGAGTTGAAAAAATATTTCTTAGGTTCAAAATATTCTAACCACTGGAATATTCTATTCCACTGGAAAAGAGGCACTTTAAAATTCTGTACAGTTTTAATAAAATCTTCCCTCTGAACACCCTGTTTGTTCCGCGAGGAAAATTCAACTTCCTCTTCACAGCTCCAACTTCTTGAGCTTCAACTACTGCAAGACTTAGCTCAAATGTTATCTTTTCTCTGAAACCTCCCTCAACAGGAAGCTGAGCTGTGAAGGGGACCTCTTTGCTGTAAAGCAGTTTTGTTTTTTTATTTATTTGGCTGTGCCAGGTCTTAGTTGCGGCAGGTGGGATCTAGTTCCCGGACCGAGGAGTAAACCTGGGCCCCCTGCATCGGGAGCCTGGAGCCTTGACCACTGGAAAACCAAAGTATTAGTTGCTCAGTCGTGTCCAACTCTGTGCAACCACATGGACTGCAGCCCTCCAGGCTTCTCTGTCCATGGAATTCTCCATGCAAGAATACTGGAGTGGGTAGCCATTCCCTTCTCCAGGGGATCTTCCTGACTCAGGGATTAAACCTGGGTCTCCTGCATTGCAGGCAGACTCTTTGTTCCCAGAAAGCACTTCTGGGCTAATATTTGGCCAAAGAGTATTCTTCTCTAAGCTCGAAATACTAGATACTTTGGTGCAATTCAGATAAGGATTCAGTGCTTTGGATTCTAAATGACATAAGGCAAGGTTAAATGTAAACCCAGGGCAATACACATCAACAGCCTTAATACATTCTTTTCCTTTGATGCAGCAATAGCATTCACAGGAATTTGTCCTAAGGAAATAATGATGATATCTATAATGACTTATTGCAAGGAGATTCATCTCGGCATGATTTGTAATAGTGATAGGATAAAAAATTATTTTAAAAATCTAAATGTAAAATAAAGTTAAATACATACACAAAAATAGTTAAGTAAACCTTGTACTTTGAAAGAACATATATTTATTAATTACTATGTTTTGGAAAAATATCTCATGATGTGGGAAAATGCTGGTTACATAATGTTAAACAAAGAAGGCAGGACACAAAACTATATATAGAATATGCTGATGAAGTTATTCTTCATTTTATCTACTCAAAGGAAATATAAAAAGAGTAGTAGAATGATTATTCTTACATTAATTTTCTTCATTATACATCATGTGTCTTTCAAATTTTTAAATTAGATACTTTTCGCTTTTACTGTAATAAATAAGAATACCTGAATGTTTGGCAAACAACAGACAGGTTATCTAAGGAGCTTAAACGTGAAAACTATTCTGTTTCCATCAGCTTTCTCTAATTCTTCACCTACAAGACACTCCCAAAACACAAATGTTTGCTGAATTGAAATCTATTACTATGAGCAGTTTGAAGACAGGAGTCCTAAAGACCCAAGGAGAGCTAACTTACATAGAGTGGAGAAGATCACTCTCGAAATGGGTTCTGGTCTTCACTTTACCATATCTTAGCTGCATGGCTCACTCAGCAAACAGCAAATGGTCTTGGGGCTTTAGTTTTCTCATTTGCAAAGGAAAGGTACATGTCTTTTTTTCCTATCCCCAGTGTTTAAAACACTAGAATTTATCAAGAGGGTATGTTAACTATCATGTGGTTGCTGGATATAAGAATGAATAGAGGGATGGTGTGAATGAACCATAATGCAAGAGCTACAACAAAGATAAACTAAAATTCTAGGAGTCTTGATTCAATACTTCAAATCTGTATATGGACTTATACTGGAAGAGAATTTTAAAAAGAGTGGATAAGTGTATATGTATGACTGATTCACTTTGCTGTACAAAAGAAACACAACACTGTCAATGAACTATACTCTAATAAATTTTTTAAAAATCTATATTGTGAACTATCAGGCCACCAAATAAAACTTCAAAAATAAATAGTGAAACCTGGCTGGTGTTCTTCTCGATCCTTCCAAGCCTAAAGTCTTATACCTCCACAGATCCATCACCTGAGACTAGCACCTTAAGGAAAACTCAGATCTTATGAAGATGAACTGGAGTCACTGCCTACGAGCAGGTAGTGAAAGCCAGACTCAGAAGCTGGAACAACTGAGTTGGAGACAAAGGCAACCCAGTAACATTCTGATGATCAAAGTCAAGAGACCAAGACTTAACTGCATGAAACATGCAGCTTGCAGAAGTATTCAGGTTGCAAATTGAAGCTCCAAGCCCAGAACACAACAACAGAAAAAAGCAAAATTCTATCAAGGGCATCTGACCTGAGACAGAACTGAGATTCTTTTAAAAAGTGAAGAGTAGGACTTCCTTAGTGGTACAGTAGCTAGGAATCCACCTGCCAATAAAAGGGACACAGGTTCAATCCCTGCTCCGCGAAGATGCCACACACCTTGGGACAACTAAAGCCATGTGCCACAGCCACATGCCTGTGTGCTGCAACTACTGAAGCCCACGTGCCTAGAGCCCATGCTCCCCAACAAGAGGAGCCACCCCAGTGAGGAGCCCGTGCTCCCCAACAAGAGGAGCCACCCCAGTGAGGAGCCTGTGCTCTGCAACAAGAGGAGCCGCCCCAGTGAGGAGCTCGTGCTCTGCAACAAGAGGAGCTGCCCCAGTGAGGAGCTCATGCTCTGCAACAAGAGGAGCCGCCCCAGTGAGGAGCCGTGCTCCGCAACAAGAGGAGCCACCCCAGTGAGGAGCCCGTGCTCTGCAACAAGAGGAGCCACCCCAGTGAGGAGCCTGTGCTCCGCAACAAGAGGAGCCGCCACAGTGAGAAGGCTGTGCTCCCCAACAAGAGAAGCCGCTACAGTGAGAAGCCCGTGCTCCCCAACAAGAGGAGCCGCCCCAGTGAGGAGCCCGTGCTCCCCAACAAGAGGAGCCACCCCAGTGAGAAGCCCGTGCACCGCAACGAAGAGCAGTCCCCATTCACCATGACTAGAGAAAGCCCATGGGCAGCAGTGAAGACCCAACGCAACGAGCATGACAAATTTAAAACATTTAAAAAGTGAGTTGTAGAAGTCAGCATCCTAGAACAACACAGAGAGCACAATATACCCAAGTGATACTCAAGTATGTGGCCTCCATCAGGGCTAAGGAAGAATGGATGGATAACTTTTAGTCACCAGCCTGACTCTGACCAGAGTAAGATACTTTCTTGGCGGCCACCAGATAGATGGATATACACTATATGAAAGGACATAAGATCAGTGATTAAAGCCCATCTTGACCCCAAACTTGCAGCAAGGACATAAAAAATAAAATAATGTTGCCTATCATTTTCATATATTCAAATTCTACTTTATGAGCAGGGAGAATATACTTCATCTTTCTAGCTATCAAAGCTTTTCTAGGTTGGTTATGCCACCAGCTATGACTGTTCTCTTTTACACAGTGAAGTCATTTCTAAGTAAGTAGTCTAGTAAATTTAGAGGAGTAAACTTATTCTTGCAGATGTCTTCCAGATCCATAATGGAAGATAAATCCTGTTAGCTTGGGCATGGCAGGGCAATTATTTCAACTGCTCCATTTCTGTGGAACAAACAAAGCCATTCCGGGCTTATGCAATTCCTATTTAATGGAGAAGGGAAGAAACACTATGTTCACCATGCCCAGAACACTAGCTGTCACAGACCAGTGGCAACCAGAATGGAAAAGAGGCCTTGTCTATTATCACCACTGGATATAAAATCCTCTGGGCTACATATGCTCATATGCGCCTGTCCAAACCAGCCTGCAACCAAATGGTGCTGAGCAAGAAGCAAGGGGAAAACTATCATGGTAGGAACATCAGGGCATTTTGGATGCAAAGCAGAAGCTTATCTTTTTTACTGTTGCAGCTCCAGAGAAAATCAATTTTGACACAGAACTGCCACTTTACAAGCAAATAACTATACTTTCCAATAACCTAATCTGTGCAAAGCCTACTGAAAATTCCCTAAAGAACCAGTAGTTAAAACCTCCATTAAATCAAAGGGTTTAATATGGGAAGGGAAGAGAGGATGCAGTTTGACTTGGGAATGTAATGGACTCAGTGGGGAAATAAATATGTTGTTTTATGTGTACAGTTACAGAATATGAGAACACGGCATTCATTTCAAAGGGAATTCTCTTGCTGTGCAACTTACTCCTAAACAGATGTGATTTTTGCTTATTCAAAAACATTTAGGTAACAATTACAGCATAATAAATTATAATTGCCATCATCTTCCAGCTACGTAATGCCTTCTATGCAAACACAAAGAAAAGGCAATCACACAAAACTATAAAACCCATTTTCAGGTAGGTTCTGCAGCCTGGATTCAAATAATCTACATTATTCTCACATAAACACTGTACTGTGCCTCATATATATACCCTACTGCGGCGTGTGGAGACTAACTAGCAAATACCTAAGGTTTGTTAATCACAGGTTGGAATAGTCCCCAGCAGGGTAGTTTTAGGAATGCCAGGAACGTCTTCTGGCCTGCAAGCATCTTCTTTTATGGTCTGCATCCAACATCTAACACTCCACCACGCAGAGCTTCAAGCCACTGGTCATTCAAATTCCAGTGCTCCAAGACAGGTACACAGAATATTATACATGCAACACTGTCATTAGAGCATATTATAATGACTGCCTCTGATTTTCAGCAGGACAGTGTACTGAGGGCGAAGGGGGGCGGGTGTGGTGGGGACAGGGAACCACCAGGTGCTCTGATGGCAAAAAGATGTGGAAGGAACGATGCCTCTGAGATGGACACAGCAGCGCATACTCTCACAGAATGGCAGGCGACGTGCCAAGTGGGACTGGGAGAAAAGACATTCAGGGTGAAAGAAACGCTCCAACATTGATGTATCTTACACCGGCTTTTCATTTCACACGGCATGGGGATGGAACTGAAATGTCCTCAGTCTGACTCACAAAGAACTGTCCTTCATCTTTCACATCTACCATGGGACATTTCTGTAGAATAATATGAATAAGATGGTGGATGGCTGGTCTTCAGATGAGTAAGCTTTTCCCAAATAACTGAAAAACCAAATAAAGTGATAAAAATGGGGAGTTAGAAGATCTAAGTTTCACTCTGTCAGTCAGTCAGTGATAGTCACTAAGTCATGTTCAACTCTTTGTGACCTCATGGACTGTAGCCTGCCAGGGTTCTCTGTCCATGGGATTCCCCAGGCAAGAATATTGGAATATAGGTTGCCATTCCCTTCTCGAGGGGATCTTTCCGACCCAGTGACTGAACCTAGGGTCTCCTGCACTGCATGCAGATTCTTGCAATGGTCCGAGCCTAAAGGAAGTTTCACTCTGAGTTACTACTGACTGAACACTGCCCTGTGTAAGACAGAGGAGCCTGGCAGGCTGCGGTCCATGGGGTCGCAAAGAGTCAGACACAACTGAGCAATTTTCACTTGACTTCGTTTCACTTGGGTTTAGGTGGCATAACATAAAGTGAACAATTTAAGACCATCTACTCACAGAGCATTATTAAATTCCTTCTCTGACTAGAAGGTAACCATCTCACAACCAGAACTAAAGAAAAAGGAAGTAATTCAAAGAATTAATGTTTTATTTGCTACTGCTCTTCACAAAGTCCACAATAATCTCCATCCCAATCATGTATTTCATCCTTCATTTCAAAGTTCAAACTAGCACTCTATTCTACTTTATGAAATGTATTTTTTTAAAAGAAAGAAACATACCGTACTTGCTGAGGCGGTGACATGTCTAAGATATTGGGGCTGGGGGTGCTTCCTGAAACATTTTAATCATTTCTGACTCCTGAAATATACACACACTTTTAACACAATCGTTAAGAAACTCTAAGATCGAAAGTCCCATTGGTGAGTGATACTGAGTAAGACCATACTTTCACACACACATTTTGGTGGGAACACAGAGCAGGTGGTGAAGACTTACAGTAAGGAAACTCTGTGCAGATAAAATGACCGTATGTGTCCCATGACATGAACAAAAGATTTAAGAACCAAAGGACAACACTGCTATATTTAAAATGGATAATCAACAAGGACCTACTGCATAGCACATGGAACTCTGCTAAGTGTTAGGTGGCAGCCTGGGTGTAAAGGGAATTTGAGGGACAATGGATACATGTATGGCTGAGTTCCTTTGTTATCCATCTGCAACTATCACAACATTTATTGTTAATCGGCTACACTCCAATACAAAATAAAAAGTTTTAAAACATAAAAGAACTGGAGTACACTTATCCTTTCCTTTTCTAAAGTTTGCTTGATACCACTTCACTTTTAGGAAAGACTCATGTATTTGCTAACAGAATGAAACCCAAAGAGGATTTTTCACTTTTACAAACAAAGTTGGAAAGCAAAAACAGCCTTCGGGGTTTGTTGTGCAGCAAGAAGGGCTCTGCCCGGCTCCTTCCCCGGGAACTACAGTCAGTGCCTCAGCGTCCAGCTTTCAGAGATTTCAGCCGTGCCTCTGCGCATGTGTGCTTCATCTCGACTTACATTGCCCATGTGTTAGGAAGATGTGTCCTAAGGTAACTACTTCTTTACGCCATTTGATCTTAACGAGAGTGTTCATAGGAATGCTCTACGCTCAGATAGCAGGGGAATCTGAAGTCGACTAGCGACTCACCGAAGGCAAGGATGACCTGACTGCTACATTCCCCAAATCTAGCATAATGCCTGGCATAAGGGGAATGTCAGTAAATTTTGTTACAGGAGTAAATAATTAACTTTGGAGGTATCCAAAGACTACCAGTAGGTCCACAAAATCAATTCAGGGGTCAGGAGAAATAAACAGAAATATAGACAATTTAAATTGGTAAAAAACAAACAAATAAATAATCAGTGAAAAGTCCTGATGAGGTTCTAAAACCTGACATTACAAATAATCGCAACTCTCTGCAGTAATACTTTCAAGGTGTGAATGACAGTTTTGTTTATACTTCCTGACCTGGGAGAGTAGACTGGTTTCCATCTAGAGCAGAAAGTTCACCAGACTCTTTAATATTTATTAAAAGAATCTCTCCTACCAGTTTGCCTTACTTCTCAAGCTTACTAATCCATTCTCGATTACTGGAATGAAATATGAACACCCTTAGAAGGTTACTGATTAGAATGAACCATAGTCACCTGAAGAATGCCTTTACCTCCTTGAGTTTCACTGCAATGCATCGAACTTCCATCAAATGTCAGAACTAAAATAATGAATTTTCATGTCTGAATTTCCCAGGAATCTGTAACTGAGGACACTGTCACGTATATCCTTCCATCACCCTCCCTCCAAAAATACCCATGTGTCATATTTTTCTAAGAATTTAGAACTAGGCAAAATATATTGCTTCCTCTCATTCTACTCCCAACATCAAAGTAAGGAGCTAGTTGTCTTTTTTGAAAAACAGGAATTATCACATTCTTTCATTGTCTTGGCTGCCAGGAATTGCAGATTCAAATCTATAAACAATCTCAGCAACTGTATGAACATACATAATTTTCAAAGTTGTTTTCTCACTTATCTAGTACTTAACTTTTATTTCTATTTCATTAAACCTACCAATCTCTTCAAATGCCTTTTTGAAATTGATGAGGTAAAAATAACTATAATATCAACAGTAAACAGAAATATATTTACACTTTCATACAATTCTCCAGGTTGTTCACATAACTGTTCAGTCTAAACACAGGAATTACAAAGGATCATGCCAAGTACATTTTTCTTCTTTATGACAAGTAAGAATGCTGATTGACAAAACCGATGGACGTTTGATTGCTGTAAAACTAATTTCCAATTGTGAAAGAAAATCAATTTTGAATAATATTCTATTGGAGAAAATGTGCATTTAGGCATATAAATATATGAGCTACAGATATACGATATATATGTGATCTCATAGAGCCAGTATCATAGTATATGAATAAGGAAAATGGAAATAGAGCAAAATTAGACTACTTGTCTTCAGCTTAATGATTTTTAAATTTAGAAGTGACACAGTTATTTCAAATTTATTTTAACTGCCTATTATGTTTGGTTAAGGAGATTTTTATAGCAGTGCATTGAAAATATACATTATGTAATGACTTTGCTTCTTGGCAGGCAGCATTCTTTTAAGAATCTAATTTATTAGAAGAAATGCAGCAGTCATAGCTTAATGCCAAACAATCCCAGAAGGACAGGTTAACAATTGTCAAAGGATCTGACACCTGAATTGGGATGGGAGGAGTACAGAAAAAAGGGACAAAGGAAGGTTAAACTAAATCATACTGTAAATGAGGAGGGAGGGTATTTAATTTCTCATTGAAGGGAAACTGTGGTCAGTAGAATCTATATCAAACAAAGCATCAGAAGTCAAATATGAATGGCCAAACCAAACTAGATGTAGAAAGAAAAACAATTAGAATCTTCTAAGCAATTTGAAAACAAAGAAATTCTGCATATTATTGACACAAGTAATAAGCTTGATGACACCCTCTATGTATCATCTCTAGATTTTTAAAAAATCTTTTTATTTTGTATTATGATATAGCCGATTAACAATGCTGTGATAGTTTCAAGTGAACAGAAAGGGACTCAGCCATACATATACTTGTATCCATTCTCCTCCAAACTCCCCTCCCATCCAGGTTGCCACAACACTAAGCAGAGTTCCCTGTGCTCCTCAGTAGCTCCATGTCGGTTATCCATTTTAATTATAGCAGTGTGTACAAGGCCACCCTCAGCTCCCTAATTATCCCTTCCCCCCATCCTCCCCTCACTCACGCCCTGGCAACCATAAGTTCGTTCTGTTAAGTCTGTGAGTCTCTTTCTGTCTTTTAAGACACACCTTCAAAGGCATATCTTCTTTGATCTCTGCAATGGAAATATGAAAACTCAAGCTGCTTCCAAAGCTTTCAGAGTGCCCTCTCATATAAAACTATCTGTGGAAAAAAATTTAATATCATTGGTTATTTGTTTTTGATGACTTTGGAAAACTTCTCTTTCACACAGGAAAACATAAACTTTTGATCATTTATAACAGAATTCTTAAATGAGAAACCCCTTGTGATCAATTTGTCTGGATGTTCTATACTATAACTCTTTATGTGCAAGACTTTTTGCAAATTACTGTTTTCCACAACTCCCTGGAATTTTGGCTTTGTTTAGCTCCTTTGTTAGATGGTGCAAGACTAATGTCATTTTCCTCATCAGTGACAGAAATTTATGAGCATACTGTGATATCACATATAAAAATGCATCTTCTTTTATTAAATTAAGTCTGTTTTCCTATATTCAGGCCCAGCATTTACTGGAGAATAGACATTCATTTGCTTTCCCAATAATAGAAGAATTTACATATGTACTGCCATCTAATTGCCATTAGTCCCACTTTTAACCCCTATCAGTTAAAAATTATATCTCTAATCCCTTTCATGAAGATAAAAACCTGGGAAGAAAGTCTAGTAGTAATCTAGAAGTTCACAATCACATAATCCTCAACACTTCAACTAGCTCTGGACTTTGGCCAAGACACTTGATATTTCTAAGCTACCATTTTCTGAATAAAAAAGAACAGTAGAAATTCCTTGATGTGGTGGTTAAGAATCCACTGTCCAATGCAGGGGACATGGGAGGATTTCCACATGCCTTGGAGCAACTAAACCCATGCACCACAAATACTGAACCTGTGCTCTACAGCCTGAGTGAAAACTACTGAGCCCGTGAGCTGCAACTACCAAAGCCTGTGTGCCCTATAGCCCATGCTCCACAACAAGAGAGGCCGCTGCAATGAGAACGAGAGAGCAGACCGTGCCTGCCACAACTAGAGAAAGCCCGTGCAAAGCAACGGAGACCCAGCACAGTCAAAAATTAATATTTTTTAAAAACTACAACAGACTTTGAATCCTAAAGGTTCTAAGACTTCTATCCATTCCCAGTGTTCACTTTCTTTTCTCCTCCTCAGTACCTACCACCAAGAATTTGTTGTTCAGCCAGTAAGTCGTGTCCGACTCTTTGAGACCCCATGGACTGCAGCATGCCAGGCTTCCCTGTCCTTCACCACCTGCCAGAGTTTTCTTCAGCTCGAGCCCATTGAGTCAGTAAAACTAACCAAGAATAGGGCAAGAAATTCCAATGTTTCTCTTTTGGGGAGAATCAGCAGCCCCTTGGTATCTCCTGTGAAGTAGGTTGTCATGAAACATCTATGTAGTGAGTGACAGAATGCAGGCATGAATGAAGAAGAGGGGGCCACACGCAACAGAATTTTCTTCTCTGGTCCCAGAACATGTTCATCTACTGCACTGGATTCTTGTGTGCTTACACCCACTCAGCACTTAGCTGTTCCTCTGAGCACATGTGCAGTGACTCATTCTACTTTCAGTTCAATTTAAGGCAATTGCACATGTTAACCTATTCAAATGAGGACTTTAAAACACTACTGCAAGAAATATTTTGGGTCGGTGGGAAGAAGTTTGGAATACACAAGGCTCTATTTGAATTCATATTTTTCATTTATCACAAAGAAGCTTCTGAATCTGGTTAATTTGCACACTGCTCAGAATATGTCTTATTAATAAACACTTTTAAAATAGAGAGACACACCCAATGTTCTGATCCTTTCTGCCTTTTTACCCTTGAAGTGACATTTTTTACTGGGTCTTGAGTAGATTAAAAGATATGCCCTGTGGGTTGCATTATTTCTAAGTCATGCAAGATGTATTACGCTTAGTTTAAGTGAGTGAGTCCCATTTGCACAATTGCCCTATTAATTTACTCATCACTGATTTACACCACTTTTGCTGGAGATCTTCCACAAGACCTTATTTTACATGTATTCGCACCAGCTTGGTTTTAGTATGTGACTCCCCTTCCAGCCTCCCTGTCTCATCGCTCTGCTTCGTCTTCATTTATCCCTCTTTATCTCCACCCTCCCCTGTTCCTCCCTCCGCTGTCTTCTTTCAGTTTCTTCCTGCTTCACCGTCTTCCTTCTCCTTTGGCCTTCCTCCCCTCTTACTGAAGAGCACCTAATAAATCTCCAATTAGAGGTGAGCAACCCAGAGAAAAGAACCCTGAAGGCTAAGAAACACAGGCAGCCGACAGCACTAGATAAAAATCAGGAAGAACAAAAAAAAAAAGGCTCAGACTGCATGAATGCAGTCTGAAATCTAATCTGAGGATTTCAAGTATTAAATTGTTAACAGAGAAGACATCTTTGCTAAGGATTTTATAATAAAGATGGCAAGAACTGTGCCCTTCTGCCACTTTGAAGAAGCTTTTAGCTTAATTTTTTCCCTCTGTATCTCATCTTTAGAGGCTTATTTTACTTTCCAACTGACAAGCGGGAACTCTCCCCTCCCTCAGCTGTAGCCAGAATCCCATCAACACCTTTGGGAGTATCTCAGATCAAAAACGCCACTGGGAATATCTAAGAGCTGAAATATGACCATTATCACTGTGATTTCTGTAGCGAGAGTTTTTAAATCCTCATTACACAAAAATTTTTGATCAGACCCCAAAAAATCTTTTATTTGTTTTTGGAGATGACACATTAAAGTCATTGCTTGTGGGTTTCGAATCCTTCTCCATTCTCTATATCAGAGTCTTACTTGATATACTTGTCCAAACCAAAACAAGCAGTGATTTTATGCAAAAATATACACAACAAATGAACATTAGGAAACAACACTAAACACACATGTTTCTATCCTTCTCCCCACCTCGATGGGATCAGATGTTAATTTTACTTTAGGAGTTTTAATGTTACTATCCAGGTAAATAAAAAGAAAAAATGTGGTCTCCAGAACACTCAATTGGAGGGAAGAACTACATCCTTATTGAATTTCAACAGTCTCAGTAATTTGCTAATCAATTCAATCACATCCAACTTTCCTGGAATTTTCTTAGTTGGCACTTTAATAGAAACACTGTATTTCTGACATCCCTAAAGCATGTAAAGATATGGAAAGTGAAAGTGAAGTCGCTCAGTCGTGTTCGACTCTTTGCGACCCCATGGACTGTAGCCTACCAGGCTTCTCTGTCCATGGGATTTTCCAGGCAAGAATACTGGAGTAGGTTGCCATTTCCTTCTCCAAAAGATATGGAAGTACATTGCAGATAAATAATTTATCCTATTAAGAGCTTCTGTGGCCAATGGCCACAGGTCACTCTTCACTGGAAGTCCAAGGTAGTACCACAGTCAAATGCAGTGGACAGGCCCCATCACAGGGCCACACTCTGTGCCCAACATTTTCCTAAGCTCTGAACCTAGCCGTGGAACCCATCTTCACTGAAGAGGTACAGAGGGTCAGTGAGACTCGTTTGGAACAAAAACAGAAAGGCAGCAATATGCAAAGCTGGGACCAAGAACAAAAAATCGAGAAGGACAAGATTATAGTAAATCAACAGAAGTTTCCACCTGGTAAAAGGAATACTTAATTATCTGAAGACTAATGTAAAGATCTTGATTCTTATCAAGGAATAAAGTGATGCTGGAAGTTTACACCATATTGCCTGAGAGAGAGATCCCCATGTACAAAGCTCTGTTCAGAGAAATCAATAATTTGGCAGCTCCTGGATCCAAATTTGAGTGGCTCAGATAGTAAAAAGAAAATCACCTTCAATGCAGGAGACATGGGTTCAATTCCTGGGTTGGGAAGATCTCCTGGAGGAGGGCATGGCAACCGACTCCAGTATTCTTGCCTGGAGAATTGCATGGATAGAGGAGCCTGGGAGGCTATAGTCTATGGGGTTGCAGACAGTTGGACATAACTGTGACTGAGCATGCATGCATCCAATTGTGGATTTTACCTTCCTGTAAGATGCTGAGGCTGGGCCTGTGGAATCCTCCACTAAAACTCTAAGAGAAGTTGGATTCTGCCTAAATAAACAGGTATATCTATGGAAAAAAATTAATGAACTAAGTACATAAACACTATGCATGGGACCCAGAGTTGGAAGACCAGGGTTCTAGCCTTTACTCAATCACTCAGAATAGGACCTGATTTGACCCCAGGCTCACAGAATTATAGCACTAACAAAGATTTTTGGAAACAATCTTCTCTATTCTCCTAAGGAATATTACTTTTGTACCTAGTACTCTTCATCTATATTCAGTAGCATATTTTAAGCATTTTAACACATTTTAGAGACAAGTAACATTTTCTCTTTAAACACAGTATTAGTATCTTAAAAGTCCTAAAAGCTTCAGATTCCTTTTTATTTTTTTCAGAAACATATCTTTAAGTTGTTTGGAAAATAAAATTCCTTGTTCTATACCCATCATCATAGTATTTGAGCTGAAGAGATACTTGAAAATATTTGGCAGTGTTCTCATTGCTATTTCTTCTAGAGTCTGAAAGGGCAGAACTTTACACTCAAAACTCTAAATTAAGCTAGATCCACTTCAAATGTATCCATTTATCTATTTTACTGATGTCTTTTACAGGTAAGCCATCAATCCTCCAATAGCTTTCTACTGCTTTTGGGCCAAAGGCCAGAATCCTAACCTGGTTCCAGCCTTAACCCCTTACACTCTGCAATGCCCTCTGAGAAGGTGGCTTCCTTTGCTCCAGTCTCCCAGGACTTCCTGATCATCCTCCACCACGTAACTAAACCAGGTTTTCTGCTGTTTCAGAATCATCAAATATGTTGTTGTTCTACCCCAAGACTGACCATTCCCACCTTTTTCTGGTTAATTCCCACTCTCTCAAGAGACATCAGCTCAAATGTCATCCCTGAGCTGGTGCAACACTTAAAGTTCTTTATAGCATCATTCACAGTAATCACCAGTTTCCATTTAGTAATTCAAAATTGTTTCATATAGGTCTCCCCCACTAGGATATAAGCTCTATGAGCATAGTAGCCACATCACTTGTTCACCAACTTACACTAGCATCTTATTCTTGGTCTAACACACAAAAAGGGCTAATGAAATAGCTGATGGATGAATGTGTGTGCTAATGGAGACCATCTGAATACGTGAAGTATACAAATGTCAAGAGATAACTATCAATATTAGATATCAAATAAACAACATGTTATCCAGATCAAGCAAGACTCTCAAGGAATTCCAAAGAAGGGATCACTACATGGAGGCAATTGAAAAAGATCTCAAAGATAAATGAGGAAGGCAAGACAAAAATGTGCCAGTCTGATGCTTATCAATTATATTGCTCATGATTTCCAAAGATGAGAATATTGTGGTAAATGACAAACTTCAGAGTACATTTTACATCTGGTCTGATTCCAAAAGCAAAGGGGTTTCTACTGAGCAATAAAATAAACACTGACCAACAGAGAAGGTGGCACTGGGGCTGGGCTTGGAAGGACAGTTACTGAGGGTTCTCAGAGCCAATGTGTTTTGTAATTACTAAGTGGGAGAAATACTTTGTAACTACACAGTCATTATGGTTGCTGAAGATTACATGGTATAGGTGATTTGGATGGGGATTTACTAATTTATTCCAAATATAATTCTCATGTTGACTGAAATGTAAGAGCTTCTAACAGCAGAGAGGTTTATAAAGAAATCACCCTAGTTGACCACTTGAAAAAATCAGCATGGCTCATACTATGCAATTTTATTGTTAACTCCCGCCAAATCATAGTATCTGGTTATTTGTGCCCATAAAGGCAAGCGACGAAGACAACATTTCAATTCAACCAAAAGAAAACAATATTAAAGCAACGTATTACAAAAAAAAGAAGAAAGAAACGTGTCACACTCAGAGGAAACGAACCTGCTTTTCTCCTCTCCTTCAGATACTTGAATCATAGAAAGTAGATTCTCCAGGTTTCCCTGGCAAGTCTGAACTTGTTGAACACCCCAGCGCTTTCTGATGCAGTGAGTTTTCCACGGTGAGTGAGCATATCTAACCTACACATCACCACTGGAAGTAAAAAGTGAAACTGAAAGTCGCTCAGTGGTGTCTGACTCCTTGAGACCCCTGGACTGTAGCCCGCCAGGCTCCCCTGTCCATGAATTCCCAGGCAAGAATACTGGAGTGGGCAGTCATTCCATTCTCCAGAGGATCTTTCTAACACAGGGATCAAATTTGCGTCTCCTGTGTTTCCTGCACTGCAGGCAGATTCTTTACCATTTGAGCCACCAGGGAGCCCCATTATTGTTTATCAGTTTCATCTACTCTAAGAACTTGGGGGTTTTCTCAAAAATTGGGATGATTCTGCAAAACAAAGTCCTTGAAGACATTTTGTTCTTTTCCTGAGCTTCCATGATTTCTCTTATCAAAAAACCACTCTGAAGAGGCTAAAACATGTGAAAAGATGTTCGTCAACCTCAATTATAATTTTTAAAATGCTAATAAAAGCAAAAAGGAGCTTTTTTCTGCCCTCCAACCAATCAAGTTGGCAAAGATGGGGTAAGGGAGGACTGTTGATATCCTGTATTGGTTGGCATGTGAGGAAATGGTCCCCTTCCCAACATATGGACTTCCCCAATGGCTCAGTGGGTGAAGAATCTTCCTGCGATACAGGAGACACAGGAGATGCTTGTTTGATCCTTGGATCAGGAAGATTCCCTGGGAGGAAGAAATGGCAATCCCTTTCAGTATTCTTGCCTGAAAAAATCCCATGGACAGAGGCGCCTGGTGGGCTACAGTCCAAATGGTTGCAAAGAGTTGGACATGCCTGAGCAACTAAACACACAACACGTGTAATGCTACCATAACATGTATAGCCGTTGCTCCGGCATTTGAGCTCCTAGCAGCTGACCCTAAAATAATCACTAGGTACATGTGACTATAAGAAAGTTCAGGGATATTTATGGCAGCCATGCTATTAAACTGAAAACATGCCAATAATCTAAACATTCAAAAATAAGGAAATGGTTAAAAATTATGCTTTATCATACAATGGTATACTAAACAGTATCCAAAAATTACTGTGGAAAAATGTCCATGATTTATTGAGCATTTAATACATGACTTGCATTATTGTTATATCTACTGTATTTTGTCTTGTAATGCATATATAGAAATTGTTATTTTTTATAAAATGGCATGTATTTCAGTTTTACAACATACTTTGATGGGCTCAGTGTGTGCTCACTCCATCACTCAGTCCTGTTTGACTCTTTTTAGCAACATATACATATACATAGTGAAATGATTATTGCTACAGTTAAGTTCATTAACGTATCTTTCTCTGCACATAGTTACCATTATGTGCATGTATCTGTGTGCCTGGTGAGCACACCTGAAATTTACTCTCTCAGTAAACTTCCAGTATACATTATTATTAACTACAGTCATATGGTTTTTGGAGTAGTCACTCTTCAGAGACACCATCTGATAAGCATAACTATGCATTCAGATAAACTACTAGATTTTGAGAAACTAGCAAAGGTCTTCTTTCTCTTAACAAAATTAACATAGCAATTTGCGGCTCCTACTTAAGAGCACTCACCTCTACCTTCCTTTTCTACTCTGTTGTTCTTTCAAATTTTTTTCTGAAAAGAAATGTTCTTTATGCCAATTGGCCTTCTTACACCTGAAGGCCAAGGTGTTCTTTCTTTTCTTTCGAAAGCTTGAGAAAGTGTCCAAATGATTCTTTTAAGTAAAGATTCCAAAAGCTTGAGAAAGTGTCCAAATGATTCTTTTAAGTAAAGATTCCGCATTCATGCCATATTAAGTTAACTGTATCAAACACATGTAAATAGCAAATTTAAAACCGAATCAGGAAAAGACCCTGATGCTGGGAAAGACTGAAGGCAGGAGGAAAAGGAGATGACAGAGGACGAGACAGTTGGATGGCATCACCAACTCAATGGACATAAGTTTTAGCAACCTCCGCGCGATGATGAAGGACAGGAAAACCTGTCCTTGTTGCAGTCCATGGGGTCTCAAAGAGTTGAACACAACTGAGCAACTGAACAACAACAAAATCTAATCAGCAAAAATGATGGCTTCCCTGACAGCTTAGCTGGTAAAGAATCCACCTGCAATGCGGGAGATACAGGAGATGTGAATGCAATCCCTGGGTCAGGAAGATACCCTGGAGGAGGAAAATGGCACCCACTCAAGCATTCTCGCTTGAAAATCCCATGGGCAGGGAAGCCTGGCAGGCTGCAGTCCAAAGGGTCCCAAAGTGTTGGGCACAAGTGAGCAACTAAGCAGAATCAGTAAAAATGAAGCAAAATGTAACCAAATACAAGTATATTTTGTATACACAGACATAAGAGAACTACACATGCCATTTCATTGACTCTAAGATAAACTATTTACATATTTCAAACATCTCTGAAATTGAAATACATCTTAAAATCGATGGCATCTCAGTTTAATTGTTAATGCATATTTTTAGTGTTGCATCTTGCACTGATGGCACAATCAATTACATGAAATATGGTTTTACCATCATAACAGTTAATTCCTTTGATGGTGAAGGAAAGGGTAGATAAATCAAATATTAAATGCTATCAATCCTTCCTTTCACAAAGCAAAACATAAACAAAAGAAAACCATTACTATTTTTCTCCAGGTAATTTCGCCCATCTAGTCATAGATAAGCCATTTTGCACAGAAACACACACACCCTGACAAAACAGCCATCTTAATATTTTGATTCAAATCACAGCTAATATGAATGGTACCGATAGTAGCTTTTACAGGATTCAAAAATCCATCTTCTACCCTCACTACAGCATATAAATGACATAAACTTCTCATCAATAGCATAAAAAATTCATATTCTGTCTATATAGCAGCTGCTATGTTAGGTTTATGTCAACAATTGGTCTGCTTTTTTAATAGCATAAATGTTTAAAGAGGTAGTGATTCCAGTAAAATACCTACAGGAATACTGAAAGCTGATACACATCAGAATGGAGTCGTTTCATGAAGAGGAAGTAATTGTTCATATTTTATCCCTCTCTGTCTTCCTTTCCTTCTTCTGCACAAATCTTTCCTCATAACAGTTCATTACATCAACAAGCTAAATATGCCAAGTGTGGCAGCCCTGCTCCCACAACCTCAAAACAGTATTTACTGATGCGCCTTCTTCACAGATTCATAAACACAAAGTCACAGTCCAAATCTATGAGGAAATATTTTATACCTTCTGTGAAACTGGGTGATGTCTAAGAATTTTTCCCCCTCCCCTCAGGTCTAAAATTCTATGATTCCATAATCCTCTTTTGGTATTGGGGCTCACTTTCTGAAATAAGGCAAGCCCCACAAGGGGCCATGGGCACCCCATGTCAATCAATCAATCAGTCATTCTCCCTCTCCCTTCTCTCTCTCCTTCTCATGCACACACACAGTCATCAAAGAATACTGTTCTATGAACTCAAAATGACCATTTAAGCTTTTTAACTTTCTACTCATGTATTTGGTATGCCAACAATTTGCTATCCTCTTCGAGGTAACTACCTTGTTTGTTCTGTATGTTTCTGTTTTGGAGGAGGGGTGGGTGTGAGAGAGCATTAAACGGATAGACAGTAGCACTGGCTTCCTCAATGAAACCCAAAACCCTAAGTTATACAGTCTTCACCTTTTAATAGTTCCTCTGTGCTAGTGGCAGAAAATAACAATATCATTTAAACACTTGATTCATATTATTTATTAATATGATCTGTACATTTCTGATAGGTTCCTCTGAATCTTCAAGGTACTAAACAGATAGTAATTTACTTAATCAAAATAACCAAATTACTAAGTATCACTGATAGAAAAGGCATGGTATACCGTGTTAAGTTCATGGGATTTTCAAGGCAAGAATACCGAAGTGGTTTGTCATTCCCTCCTCCAGTGGACCACATTTCGTCAGAACTCTCCACCATGACCCATCCGTCTTGGGTGGCCCTACATGGCATGGCTTAGTTTCACTGAGTTAGACAAGGCTGTGGTCAGTGCTATTATTATATCTACTACTGTGGGCAGGAATCCCTTAGAAGAAATGGAGTGGCCATCACAGTCAACAAAAGAGTCCAAAATGCAGTACTTGGATGCAATCTCAAAAATGATAGAATGATCTCTGTTCATTTCCAAGGCAAACCATCAATATCACGGTGATCCAAGTCTATGCCCTAACCAATAATGCTGAAGAAGCTGAAGTGAACGGTTCTATGAAGACCTCCAAGATCTTTTAGAACTAACATCCAAGAAAGATGTCCTTTTCATTATAGGGGACTGGAATGCAAAAGTAGGAAGTCAAGAAACACCAGGAGTAACAGGCAAATTTGGCCTTGGAGCACAGAATGAAGCAGGGCAAAGGCTTAATAGAGTTTTGCCAAGAGAATGCACTGGTCATAGCAAGCACCCTCTTCCAACAACACAAGAGAAGACTCTACACACGGACATCACCAGATGGCCAACACCAAAATCAGATTGATTATATTCTTTGCAGTCAAAGATGGAGAAGCTCTATACAGTAAGCAAAAACAAGACTGGGAGCTGACTGTGGCTCAGATCATGAATTCCTTATTGCCAGAATCAGACTTCAATTGAAAAAAGTGGGGAAAAACACTAGACCATTCAGGCATGACCTAAATCAAGTCCCTTACAATTAATTATACAGTGGAAGTGAGAAATACATTCAAGGGGCCAGATAGTGCCTGACGAACTACGGACAGAGGTTCGTGACATTGTACAGGAGATAGGGATCAAGACCATCTCCAAGAAAAAGAAATGCAAAAAAGCAAAATGGCTGTCTGAGGAGGCCTTACAAATGGCTGTGAAAAGAAGAGATGTGAAAAGCAAAGGAGAAAAGGAAAGATATACCCATTTGAATGCTAAGAATAGCAAGGAGAGATAAGAAAGCCTTCCTCAGTGATGAATGCAAAGAAATAGAGGAAAACAATATAATGGGAAAGACTAGAGATCTCTTGAAGAAAATTAGAGATACCAAGGGAACATTTCATGCAAAGATGGGCACAATAAAGGACAGAAATTGTATGGACCTAACAGAAGCGGAAGATATTAAGAACAGGTGGAAAGAATACACAGAAGAACTAAACAAAAAAACAGATGTTTATGACCCAGATAATCATGATGGTGTGATCACTCACCTAGAGCCAGACATCCTGGAATAGGAAGTCAAGTAGGCCTTAGGAAGCATCACTATGAACAAAGTTAGTGGGGTGATGGAATTCCAATTGAGCTATTTCAAATCCTAAAAGACGATGCTGTGAAAGTGCTGCACTCAATATGCCAGCAAATTTGAAAAACTCAGTGGTGGTCACAGGACTGGAAAAGGTCAGTTTTCATTCCAGTTCCAAAGAAAGGCAATGCCAAAGAATGCTCAAACTACTGCATATTTGTACTCATCTCACACACTAGTCAAGTAATGCTCAAAATTCTCCAAGCCAGGCCTCAGCAATATGTGAATGATGAACTTCCAGATGTTCAAGCTGATTTTAGAAAAGGCAGAGGAACCAGAGATCAAATTGCCAACATCCGCTGGATCATGGAAAAAGCAAGAGAATTCCAGAAAAACATCTATTTCTGCTTTATTGACTATGCCAAAGCCTTTGAATGTGTGGATCACAATAAACTGTGGAAAATTCTGAAAGAGAAGGGAATACCAGACCACCTGACCTGCCTCTTGAGAAATCTGTACGCAGGTCAGGAAGCAACAGTTAGACCTGGACATGGAACAACAGACTGGTTCCAAATAGGGAAAGGAGTACGTCAAGGCTGTATATTGTCACCCTGCTTATTTAACTTATATGCAGAGTACATCACGAGAAATGCTGGGCTGGATGAAGCACAAGATGGAATCAAGACTGTCGGAAGAAATATCAGTAACTTCAGATATGCAGATGACACCACCCTTATGGCAGAAAGTGAAGAAGAACTAAAGAGCCTCTTGATGAAAGTGAAAGGAAAGTAAAAAAGTTGGCTTAAAACACAACATTCAGAAAACTAAGATTATGGCATCTGGTCCCATCACTTCATGGAAAATTGATGGGGAAACAGTGCAAACAGTGGCTGACTTTATTTTCGGGTTTCCAAAATCACTGCAGATGGTAACTGCAGCCATGAAATTAAAACACACTTACTCCCTGGAAGGAAAGTTATGACCAACCTAGACAGCATATTAAAAAGCAGGGATATTACTTTGCTAACAAAGGTCCGTCTAGTCAAAGCTACAGTTTTTCCGTGGTCATGTATGGATGTGATAGTTGGACCATAAAGCAAGCTGAGGGCCGAAGAATTGATGCTTGAACTGTGGTGTTGGAGAAGACTCTTGAGAGTCCCTTGGACATCAAGGAGATCCAACCAATCCATCCTAAAGGAGATCAATCCTGAGTGTTCACTGGAAGGACTGATGTTGAAGCTGAAACTCCAATACTTTGGCCACCTGATTCAAAGAGCTGACTCATTTGAAAAGTCCTTAATGCCTGGAAAGATTCAAGGCAGGAGGAGAAGGGGACAATGGAGGATGAGATGGTTGGATGGCATCACTGACTCAATGGACATGAGTTTGGGTAAACTCTGGGAGTTGGTGATGGACAGGGAGGCCTGGCATCACTAAGAGTTGGAAATGACTGAGTGACTGAACTGAACTGAACTGTGTATGTTAACAAATGTTTGAAGCCAGGCATTCACAGTTATTCTGTTACTTTTATCTTTCATGTTTTCCAAGTGTTGGTCACTTTCTATTCTCTGGTATGTTTTTTCTATGGACCTCTCTTCACCTGCTCACCTTAACCCCTGAGAAGAAAACTTTCTCCAGCACCCTTTGATAGTCAGAAGGGGGCATGTGACTGGGCCAACTGTAGAGTGGGTGAGATTCCTCAAGGGTAAGCAGTCCCTTCTCTAGATATCTCTCTGGACTGCAAGTGAAGCACAGTTGAGGCTGGTGTGTGCTCCTGATCCATGCAGCTGGCTAGTAAATGGACTGCAGGCGCAGACGCACCCCTGTGGGTCTCAAGGTAGAAGCTTAGGAGGCTTCACATTAAGAGGATACTTAGTAGCCTTCTCCAATCCAGTTTTTACCTGAGGGCCCTGCCTTTTACAAATTATTGGGTGTTTACTCAGACATCAATAAAGCTGATAATCTGGCTCTCAGTTCTCATTCATTCACTCATTCATTCTCTCTACCTCTTTCTCTACACACACACACACACACACACACACACACATAAATATAAGAATACAGATAGGAATATTAAGACACAAGACACACTCTGACAGTGCCCTAAAGTGGAGAAGAAAAGTCCTAATGTATTTAATATATTATTTTCAAATTTTATCAGTCAGACAAAAATACCTATACATTATCGAGTAAACAAAGTTAAGAGCTGATGTGTAACACAGAAGAAAAACAGATTCTTCTTGTCCTATGTATAAAACCATAACATGACTCCCCAAATGTTTCTTGGCTAATTATGTGTCAATATAACATACTTCCAGGGGTTAAGGGGAGGATGAGTTTTCCTTTGGGTTCTTGACAATCAATCAGTTGCCCAAGCCTCCAGAGGCTTTATACTCTGCTCTCTTTCCCTATTTCTGAATCCACAGATCCCCTAAAAGGTTTTCTTGATGATGCCTAAAACAGTGTCACTCTGGTTCACAAAGTGAGTACCTAAGAGGGAAATGAAGGAGGAAGAAGATGATGAGAATCCTTCAGCTTCAAGTAACTACCATTTATCGAGCACATATTATGTGCAGCACTATGATAAAGCAATTAATATATATTGCTTCATTTAATTTATGTCTCACCATAATTTTGTGAAGTGGGAGTTATCATTCTTATTTCATAGGGAAAGAAACTCTGGTCTGACAGGTGATGTAACTTGCTCAAGGTCACACAGCTAGCAAGTGGAAGAGATGGTATTCAAAGCCAGGTGTGTCTTCCTCCAAAACTCAAGTTCTTTACCACTATGCTATACAGCTGTCTCTGAAGATACAGAAATATTTTACATAAAAACAGTTTCAAAACAGGAAAGCAGGCAACAGATGGCTCCAGACAAAGGTAGCCCTTGGCCAGTTTAACCTGTGAAAATTTTAAAACTGAAACTTTTGATGTGGCATCCTCCTTCTGGACAAGACCATGACCTTGTGTAAATCTTCTCCAGATTTCATTTTCTGAACCAAGGTAAACCAAAGTGCCATCACCAATCAAATGTAGCAGTTCCTTCATCTTCATGTATACCTGGGAAGCCTCTGCACACAGAATTAGAAGAAATAAAAGATTCTTAATACACTCTATTTCCTGTCACACACAAGGCTGATTCTTTTCTGGGCAACACTCATTGGAGCCTGATTAAATTGCTGTGATGAACTTCAGAGTTGAGACTGCCCTTGAGCCGAACATCTATCTGATCTTTAATTCTACTACCCACTCATTTCTTGCAGAGATCACAATTCTCTTAGTCCCACTGGAGCAGCCTCATTCAGGTTCTGCATCAATATGTTCAGGGCTGAATTCATTTCTGCAGGGAGTCCAGTATATCTGAACTTTCCAAAATCATTTGGCCCCCATTACTGGTAAGCACTGCTCTTAAATAGGTTGTAACTCCAGCTAATAGGCTCCATAATCATAGTTGAATCGAACAAAAGGATCTGAGAGAAAGAGCTATCAGTCATTTTTATTCCTATCAAATAAGCTGCAAAAGGCAGAAACTTTCCAATTTCTGAATCTTATGGTTTTGATTTGATCTTTGGGGCTTATTAGAGAGGCAGGGGGACAGAAGGAGGAAGACTTTTCAAAGGTGTGAAAAATCTGAATATCTAAAATAAAAGGCTTTATTGTAAGCATAATTCACTAGACAGAAATAAAGTAAATCCAATGAAATAAAGCTGAGTTTTAACAAATTTTACCTGAACTGTAATAGAACAGAGCACGTAAGAATCTTCTTTCTGGGGCTTCCCTTGTGGCCGCGTGGTTAGGAATCCACCTGCCAATGCAGGTGACCAGGATTCATCCCGTGGTCCAGGAACCAGGAAGTCATATGTGGTGGGCAACTAAGCCCATGTTCCACAGCATGAGAAGCCTGTGCACTGCAACTTGAGAGTACCCTCTGCTTGCCAGAACCAGAGAAAGCCTGAACGCAGCCAGGAGGACACAGTGCAGCCAAAAACATCTTCAAGGCTCATCCATGTGGTGGTAAACATCAGAATTTTCTTGCTTTTTAAGGTTGAACAGTATTTCATTACATGGATGAAATACATTTTGTTTATCTACTCATCTGGTGATGGGGCATCTGGGCTGCTTCCACCTTTGACTATTGTGATAATGCTACCAACACTGGCTCACAAGTATCCATTTGAATCCCTAGTTTCAATTCTTTTGCGCTTACATCCAGAAGTACACTGGACCTGAAGCCTGAGCATATCAAACCTGCCCTCTGCCCCTACAACAAAAAGGGAAAATTCAAAAAGATGAAGTTTCTAAAGCACAGAAGAAGACTTTTCAAGGAAGGGAAGGAAGGCAAAGAAGAAAGAAGGTGAGGATATACAAAAGAAGGCAGAGAATCATAGCATATAGAACTTAAGGCAGGGAGGTCTTGAATGGAAGACTGAAAAGGGGATCTGTTAGATGGCACTCACCACCACCCTGGCTGTAGAAAATGCAACAAATAAAGACGTCAAAAGAGAGGCTAATAAGAAGCAAAGCAATTCAGTTTCATGAAGACAGAGGCCCCTACTATTATTCATTTCTTTATTTTCCAATTTGTCAGGTAATTTCATCATTTTTACCCATTTACCTAGTTCTAAAATCCACTTAAGATTTTCTAAATCTTATTCAAGTAGAGACACTGAATAACATTTTAAAAATCTTTCCTTACAAATAGCCTACCAAAATGATGTAATTTTTAAAACTGCCATGTGTCACTAAGTCACTACTGAAAATACTTGATTCTTGTACTGGAGTTTTCATTTTTTTTCTTTAACCCTATGTTCACTGAGATATATAGAGTTTATGACATAACAGCATTCTAAGTTACAGAATTAACTTTAAGTATAATAATTATAACTATAGTAGTATCATCATTTACAAGTAGAAAAATACTAACCCTATTTCTTTGGAAATTTTACTTTGGACCCAAATTAAATCAGAAAGACAAGAGTTCTGGACTCACTTATATATTGCACTATTAATCAGACATAAAGTATAAACGCCCTTAGAATTCCTTTTTGAAATAATTAGCAGTAGCTGAAGTCAGAGTTCAACTCATAGAATGAAAAAATAAAGCAGGATGTTTACCGCATCTGTGCCTTTCTGGCCCTTTACAACTTACGTTTTACTTTTTCTTTATTTATTTGGCGACATTAGGTTTCAGTTTTAGGGTCTTGGTTGCAGTACACAGGCTAGCTGCTCTATGGCATGTAGGATCTTAGTTCCCTGAGCTTAGATCCATGACCAGGGATGGAACCCACGTCCCCCCAGCATTGCAAGACAAATTCTTGCAATGAAATTTGCTCCCACTGGACCACCAGGGAAGCTCCAAATCACTGTCCTTTTAGACACATTATCTTTACCTATGAAAAGGGTCCCATTGTTTCTGGAGCTTAATCTCTAAGAATTTAAGAACAGCAGCAACCATTTGCCAGAACTATGGTAGCCAACGCAAAAAAAGTCACCGAGTTTGTAAAAAGGATTAAGAAATAGAAAACCAGAGAACCCAATACTACTGTGTAATCTGGCTTAATCATTTTTAAACTTCAAAACACTAAATAGTAGGTAAGTGGCACACAGAAGAAAAATGCATTTTTAAAAGATGTCAGAGAAAAGAAGTGAGGGGACTTCAGAGCTTTCATGTGACATATCCCATCAGGAATTACATGTTCCTGCTGATATTTTCATCTAAATGTTTATTGAACAAGCTCCTGCTTTCATCTACATTATTTTGATTCATGCATGAAAAGGTACAAGAATTATAGAAATCTAAGGTGATTGTGCATTAAAATAAATGAAAGGATGGCTCCTGGTTTACAGTCACTATATTTCATGGCTAAAATGCTTCCTGCCTTTTTTTTTTTTTTTCCTAATTTAACTGCAACACACTTCCCTTGGCTTCGGGTTTGAAGTAATGATATAAAATTCATTTTATCTCTTTTTCAAGCCTGGCTCTTTCATACATAACATCAGACTTGTCATATCTGAGGAATTATTAAAATAAGACGGAGCCTGCTATTTCTGAGCAGAAAAGCCTCTTTGAGCCGGCATCCTCAGGAGAGACGCTGGCTCAATCTCATTAGTTGGTGCTGAGACGTGTCCTAGTCTCCAGGTTCAAGGTGATGAAAGATTAGGGCATTGGGCTTGTCTCATTCTGTATGCAGCACACATCCCTCCCTGCCCGTGAACACGAAATTACATTGAACCTGGGGAGTCTAACTCCATTAATTTTAAATGGAAGATTAATTTAACAATATGCGGTAGATATTTGTTACAGACCTATCATGTAAAAGTGACGGTTAGCAATAAATTGTGGTGACTCATACTGGCCAGTGGCCCTGGCTCAAATAAATCAGGAGGCATTTACACATAATTGCTGTTTTTAAAGACAGGGATATGGGTGATGTGTTTCTTTGATGAAAGATTGGGGCAACCCCATTCAAAGAAATAGCAGCTGATATTAAAGCCATCATGCTACTCTGGAGGGAGACATTTTTGATTAGTATTTCTGGAATCATCATTTAGGAATACCAGATACCTCAATGATATATAGAAATCTCTCCCCCCCACCAAACCTGTGTAATGATTCTGAGGCATGAAATTGTTGTGGTATTTTCGTCAATTTCTTTAAAGTAATTACAATAATAATAATCTGAGAAATAACAATTTGCTAGGGATGAAGAGAGGATGAAAAGGGAGAGGCAGAAAGGTATCACTGCCGATCAGGACATGCAATCCTACTAATTTCCTACAAATAATTACAATGATATACATAAATAATAATTTGCAAGGCTTTGGGAGGGGCAAAAAGGGACAATGGCAACTGGAGAGAGAAGCATGCTGAAGAAGAGTGTGGGATTTTCTTTTTTTAATGCCATTTTATAGAGCTTTTTCGACACTTTTTTTTTTTAAAGCAAATTCTCATCTTCCTGCAGCAACTGAGGGGAAAGAAAGACACAGAATGCCCTGAACACTTAACTGCTGCAGGGTAAGCATCACAAAAGAGAAGCCAAGGACATCGGATGCTAGCTCGAAGCACTTGTCAGGAGAGGCTTGGGAATGGAACGGTCCAGTGCGAGGGTCTGCCTGCCCTCTCACTGAACAGGGAGGGTGTTATTCTAATCTCTCCTTTGCGAGCCCCAGCCCTGCCAGCACTTAGGGGAAGGTGCTCAAGGACTTCTGTCTTCAGTCAAGTCCAATGTGATAGGAGCTTTGCTCCTGTCTCTTTTAAAAGATTAAGAGGGAAGAGGGCAGGGTAAGGATTATGTGTCTTCCGAACTTCACGCACCCTCTCCATGTACTCAAGAGACTGCTGGGAAGTCGGCTCAAACACCCGTCTCTCAGAAACGCGTATCACTCTGCTCCACTCTATTTAGCAACATGAGAAGCAGGAGGGGATAGCACTTGAAACACTACTTGACATGTCCCTCAGCTCTGGTCTTGAACTCCTCTCCAAGACGTCCTTCCACAGAGCCATTAGAATGAGCTGGCAAATCAGATCAGATCCCTTGCTGGCTGCAAATCTTTCAAAGGCTTCCAACTGCCCACGGGATTAGGTCCAGACTCCTGAGCGTGGTACACAAGGGTCTTCGTGCCAGGCCAGTGCATCCCTCTCTGTTCTCATTCCCGCCTCCTGAAACCTGAATCTCACCCTCTTAAATGCTCAACTTGTACCAGTCAGGACTGGCATCCACTGTCTTACCACCTTATCCACGTGCTGCTAGTCTCTGCCTGGAATATTCATCTGGTAAACATTTACTCCTCTCTCAAAATCCAACTCCAATACCACACTCTCTGAGAAGTTGCTAATACTACTGTTTTATTATTGCTATTTGACAGAAGGGACCTTCTCTACATATCTTTCTATTCCAACGAATATGACTTGCTACATTCAATCCAATGAATATATTTATTAGATTCAAAAGGAATGGCTTACCTTACAAAAGATTTTCCTCAAGACTAGACAGGATGGTTAGGATAAAGGGGAGAAGGAGAGAAAGGATATGCTGGTATATTCCAGGGCTCTTTTATATCACGGTGATCAATTCTGTTTTGATTTACAATTTCACACACAATAATGTGAGTACAGGAGCTGAAAAGGGAAATAGCAAGTAGTAGGGCTTAAATGCTAAGAATAATAGATACATCAAGAGTTAAGAGGGCTTGGTTTATTGTTATGGATTGTGAGGAGGAGAAATGGTAAAATGATAGCAGCAGAAGCAAAAGCAGTAACAAATGGCGTTTATTAATGCTTACTGGTGTGACTACCACTGGCCTAAGTGTTTCACATGTATCAAGTCTGGTAACTTTCTTTAAGAACCTTGATGACACAGGCACTATTATCAATTCCATTTTATAGTCAGGAAACTGAGGCACAGAGAAGTTAAATAACGTGCTTAAGGTCATTTAGACAGCAGGTGACAGAATGAGAATTTCCATCTAGGCAATTAAACTTCAGACTCTCAAATTCTATAAGGAGCTAGTGCGTCCTTCTGCCACCCACTTGTAGCAAGATCAGGGCCCCAATTCCTGACAGAGAGATACTGAACAAGATAATAGGAAGTGATCAAGGCAGAAACTAAGACACTAAGAAACCTGCATAACAAAAAGAACAGAAGCACCAGGGAAGGGCCAGACTCCAGGAAGGTGCCACAGCAAGGGGCACAGCTGTTCTCTGAGTCTGAGCATGGGTGAGGGTGGAGCCCCAACAAGACCTTCCCTGCTATGAGAAGGTTTATAAAAACCCTCACACTAGGAAGGTCCTGGCTACAACTGCTGTTATAGGAAGCAGTCAAGACACTGCAAAGGTTCAAAGCAAATCTATGTTAAAGATAAAAACTGGTCAGAAAGAGGTATAATATTTCCACTGAACACATTCACAGACTTCTGCTCACTGCAATAAGAAGCCCGTGAACCACAACTAGAGAGTAGCTCCTATTTGCCACAACTAGAGAAGGCTGGTGTGCAGCTACGAAGACCCAGTGTACCTCAATTTTTTAAAAAAATTAAAAAAATCAAGAGCCATTTGATAAAAAAAAATTACTGTTCTATATGTTTATATTTAGTACTGCGCTGTGCTGAATCAGTCATATCCAACTGTTTGCAACCCCATGGACTGTAGCCCACCAGGCTCTTCTGTCCATGGGGATTCTCCAGGCAAGAATACTGGAGTGGATTGCCATACCCTCCTCCACGGGATATTCGTAACCAGGGATCGAACCCAGGTCTCCCGGATTGTAGGTGGATTCTTTACTGTCTGAGATACCAGGGAAGCCCAAGAATACTGGAGTGGGTAGCCTATCCTTTCTCCAGGGGAACTTCCCAACCCAGGAACCAAACTGGGGTCTCCCGCATTGTAGTCGGACTCTTTACCAGCTGAGCTACTCTGATGTGAGCACTGTCACGTTAAAGGTAAATTTCACTCCATGAGATCTGAAATACATCTTCAGGTAGCCACCTTAAAAGAATAGCTGGTCCCATGTAGTAATAATGACCACAATTAGCAATAATAGTGATAACAAACTCCAAAGGTAATTGCTTAGGTTTATTTTGTTAACTTTTCTCTAAGGATTTGCACATTACTAGAAAACACTAATTAAACTATATAGTTTCCCCAAAGGGGAAGCAACAATTATTTTTGTTGTTCGGATGGATGATTGAGGTAAAGAAGAGTTACAATACCTAGAATCGGGAATTTTCTGTTGGCCCAGTGGCTAAGAATTCCGAGCTCTCAATGCCTGGGGCTCGGGTTCCAATCCTGGTCATGGAACTAGATTCCACATGCCGCAACTAAAGATCCCATCCGGACAAATATATAAATATTTTGTTTTAAAAAGAGACAACTAGCATCCCTTCACTGCAGCCTAAACCCAGAAACCTCATCTCAGTCTTCTAGAAATGCAACTGATGAAACACATCTAATTGAAATAGCATCACTATTTAATCAACAAATAATGGTCCCAATCTTTATTTTAAAAATAAAGTCTGTGCCAAGCTACTTCAGTTCAGTTCAATTCAGTCGCTCAGTCGTGTCCGACTCTTTGCGACCCCATGAATCCCAGCACGCCAGACCTCCCTGTCCATCACCAACTCCCGGAGTTCACTCAGACTCACGTCCATCGAGTCCGTGATGCCATCCAGCCATCTCATCCTCAGTTGTCCCCTTCTCCTCCTGCCCCCAATCCCTCCCAGCATCAGGGTCTTTTCCAATGAGTCAGCTCTTCGCATGAGGTGCCAAAGTACTGGAGCTTTAGCTTTAGCATCATTCCTTCCAAAGAACACTCAGACCTGATCTCCTTCAGAATGGACTGGCTGGATCTCCTTGCAGTCCAAGGGACTCTCAAGAGTCTTCTCCAACACCACAGTTCAAAAGCATCAATTCTTCGGGGCTCAGCCTTCTTCACAGTCCAACTCTCACATCCATACATGACCACAGGAAAAACCAGATCCTTGACTACTTACAGAAAGGACATTTTTTTGGTAATTAGATAGTAAAGAATAATATGCTATTTTAACTCTATAAGAAAGAGTAACAAGCCATGAGATAAATACTGAGAAATAGAGATGTGTTGATACTTAGAGCTCCCTCCCTTTAATCCATTCACTCCCTCCCTTCCCCAGGCTCCTAGTCAACTTAGTGCAAGGTGAGATCACAGTTTACTATCAAGAAGCACTCAAATGTCACAAAAGGTATCAGAAGTGCGAAATAAGGTATAACTCTTAAGGAAACTGCCCCAAGCTCTAGTCTTCAAGGAGGAGTCAGAGTGAAGGTGTAAAAGAGTTGATAAAGAAACAGTATCTTAGATTTATCACTGATACTGAGGTTGCCTGCATTGCACACCTCTAACTAGTTCAGTTTTGTGCTTTAATGTTAAATTTCTTATGGGAGCACATCACCTAATTAGAGGAATTGATAACTGCACTGTTCCATAATGAGGCCAATACATTTCAAAGTCATTAAAGATAACCAAGGCAATAAGTCTAGGTTTAAGCGGCGTTTCCTCAGATTTCACAGTCTGCATGTTGCAAGTGTAGGGTGGGGGGAAGCAATCCCTGCCTAGTCAACTGTAAATGCTGGGTTATTGGAATCTTTAAAATAGGCAGCAAGGAGAAAATTACATGGCCAAATCTCCTTTTTCCAGTTAATGAAGAATTAAGACTCCCATTTACCGTATTAGAAGGTTCATCAGAGGTCTCAGCTCTCCATAGCTGGTGTCTGACAGCAGTGTCAGTTTATCTGAGTCTGAACGCCTAATGCGTGACAGAGGATCATTCATAACTGTCACATCTACTTATCTCTCTCATTGTCACACAGCTAACGAAATTCAGACCATGGAGTTGTCTGCCTCTGTTCCTCTTTCAATCGAGCTCAAGGAAAAAGGCCTTCCAGAGCCCATTCATGCCCTATTATCGTGTCAGCACATTGTGAATCTTCAAGAAGAATCAGCATTGCTTCCTGTAATCTCCCTGTCAGAGGGAGAAGACAAGATGTCCCTGGGACTAATGTCCATGCAGCCTGCATCTGGTGTCAGCGTTCAGGAAAAAAATGGCTCAGAGACACAAAGCTATGGAGAAAAGGTTTTTGAATATATTATTGCATAACTCGAGCGGGGGGCGAAAATGACAATATTTAGAGCTTATCCTTGGTAATGAGGAAATGCCATTTCCACACACTAGACAGCAAACAAGTACACAGGATCTCATAATGCAATTTGCCACATTCAGATGTTTAAACTAAAAGAGGACAGAGAAGCTGAGACAGGGATGTCTGTAACAAACCAACCAGCGATTTTTGAGGACAACCTAGCACAAAAAGAAGATACAATTTGATTTGCAAATATTAGCACTGAAGCAGTTTTCTGCAGAGAAGAAAGCAGTACAGTTATTAACGTGTCACCAACAATAGAAATCAGAGTTGGTATGACAAAACATGCCCAATCTCAGACACACAGGACATGTGCAAATGGCTATGTTCCGAGGCGAGTAATTCAGCGTGGAAATGACAAGTGCGTTTTTGCATCACAGGGTCCTGGGAAACCACAGGAAACACAACACCATCCAGAGTTACTGTGATAAATTCATATTTGGAAAGTTCTTCTTCAATATTTCTAAAATTCAGACGATGGCTCTGATTTCACTACTGCCTTATATATTTTTAAAAGTTTTATTGAGGTATAAATGCATTCCCTAAAACCCACCCACACTTTAAATGTACAATTTTATGAGTTTTAATAAATTTATACTATTAAGCAACCATCATCTTAAACTAGTTTTATACATTTCCATCACCCCCAAAAGTTCCCACATACTAATTTATAGTCAGCCCCCACTGGATACATTTATTTTACTTCTTCTAGTACCAGTTTTTAATAGAGATAAAATTCGTGTTGCACAAAATTAATAATTTTAACCATTTTAAATTGTACATTTCACTAGGTTTTTTTAGTATATTCTAAGGTTGTGCAACCATCACCACTAATTTCAGAACATTTTCACCATCCGCAAAATGAAATTCATATCCATCAAGCAATCACTCTGCATGCCCTTCTCTGCCAGCTACTGGCAACCATGACTCTGCTTTCAGATTCTAGGGACTTATCCATTCTGGACATTTTATATAAATGGAATCATAGGATATGTGCCCTTTGTGTCTGTCTGCTTTCGCTTAGTATAATGTTTTCAAGGTTCAGTATTTTTCTTTTTATGGCTGAGAAATATTCCATTATGTGGATATACCATATTTTCTTTATCCATTTAACAGCTGATGAACATTTGGGTTGTTTCCACCTTTTGGTTGTTATGAATAAAGCTGCATGAGCATTCTAAATGGGTTTTTATAGCTATGTAATTTTTTCAATTCTCTTGAGTATATATCTACAAATGGAATTACTGAGTCACCTTATAGAGTTCTGTACGTTGTATACTGCACAACCCAGTGCTGTCCTGCAGAGGACAGCATTGATGCTGCAGTTGCAAACTGCATGACTTATAAAAGCAGCCTTATTTGATGTGGATCTGAAAGGAAACTGATTTACTCTACTTACTTAAGAAGTTAAAGTTGTCATAATAATATCTGAATGGCCTTTGATGGTAGTTTTCCCTAAATAAACCACATTTAAGACAAACTATGACAGAAAGTAAAGAGGAACTAAAAAAACCTCTTGATGAAAGTGAAAAAAGAGAGTGAAAAAGTTGGCTTAAAGCTCAACATTCAGAAAACGAAGATCATGGCAGCTGGTCCCATCACTTCATGGGAAATAGATGGGGAAACAGTGGAGAGAGTGTCAGACTTTATTTTTGGGGCTCCAAAAATCACTGCAGATGGTAACTGCAGCCATGAAATTAAAAGATGCCCACTCCCTGGAAGGAAAGTTATAACCAACCTAGACAGCATATTCAAAAGCTGAGATATTACTTTGCCAACAAAAGTCCGTCTAGTCAAGGCTATGGTTTTTCCAGTGGTCATGTGTGGATGTGAGAGTTGGACTGTGAAGAAAGCTGAGTGCCAAAGAATTCATGCTTTTGAACTGTGGTGTTGGAGAAGACTCTTGAGAGTCCGTTGGACTGCAAGAAGATCCAACCAGTCCATCCTAAAGGAGATCAGTCCTGGGTGTTCATTGGAAGGACTGATGTTGAAGCTGAAACTCCAGTACTTTGGCCACCTCATGCGAAGAGTTGACTCACTGGAAAAGACCCTGATGCTGGGAGGGATTGGGGGCAAGAGGAGAAGGGGACGACAGAGGATGAGACGGCTGGATGTCATCACAGACTCAATGGACGTGAGTCTGAGTGAACTCCGGGAGTTGGTGATGGACAGGGAGGCCCAGTGTGCTGCGATTCATGGGGTTGCAAAGAGTCAGACACGACTGAGCAACTGAACTGACTGACTGAAGACAAACTAACTTCTCAAGTGGCTGTCAGTGGTTAAGTTTAAATAAGACCAATGTAATATTTTCAGTCACAGTTAAGATTCAATATTCCTATTATCCAGGGGTTAATGTTTCTGCGTATGGACTAGCAGCCTTCATTCCCTCCCCTCACCCTGCATCTCTCACACTGTCCTCATTAGTAGTCATGCAGAAACTAGAAAGAAACGAAAGAGACTTCAAAGAACTAAAAAGGAAAATGAACAAAAAAACAATGGCGTGTCACTTGGCTTCTCATTAGGAGAACTGATCTTAAAAGTTCAGGGGAAGAAGGGAATGAAGAAAAGATATCACAATCTTTATTCTCTTTGGTGATTATTTTTCTAATCTAGTCCTCAACTCCTTACTATCCTAGTCCCTTTTCTTAGCAAATAAATTAAATTTCCTTAAATTTCCTTATGGGAAACATACTAGTTTAGTACATTAAAAAAAAGATTAAGTGTATACTTAAATCACAAGAAACTAGCCAGAGGCGGCTGTTCTCATGCAGGTACTGGATGTACAATATGAACACCCTCACAAAACACGTTTCGCTAGCATGGCTATCTGCAAACCTGCCACATACCTTTCCCCATCCTTCTTAATTGCTTTAACTATAAGAATCAGCAGCAAAGCTGATTATAAAGTTTATTTTTAATCCTTGAGTGTTTAAAACATGAGAGGACTGGAAGCCACAATTATTTTCAGATTAAGGCAATAAATACTATTTTTGAAAAATAAAACCATTAATACTAAGAAATAGAAGTATTTGGGGAATGTGAATTAAACTGAAGGGGAATGTCCCCAAATTTAAGGTTGGGTGTGATTCCAGAGTCTATACTCTGTTTGGCAACATAACCGTCAACATCTTGTTAATTCTTAGAAATATAAGATAAAAAAAATTAAGATCAAACAACAGAAACAGAAGTCTGTAACTATCCCTCACCCTCTCCCAGAAATACTTTCTGGCTTTTCCTTATCCCCGGTACTGGTACTTGTAATGTAGATACTAAGCCATTCCTCTGACACCTGTTCCATCTCTGTATCTTTATCCTCTAATATGTAGACACATTCCTCCTAAAATGGTCAACTGCTCAAGGAAAAGAAAATATTCTCTCACATTGCTCACATATTCATGTATAGATCCTTCTCTTGTGTGGTGGAGCTTTAAATAGGTCCCACAGCCAAAAACTTTTATATAAAGAAACATTTTGGAAAACTGGGCAATCTTAGTGAAAAGCACAAACAAGATGGTGTTTAAAAAAAAAAGACCCATGAGAACAACAATAACAACAACAAAAAGTGAATCTATTCTGATCAGCAGCAAGAATGCAAACATTCACAAGTGAACCAGAAGTTCAAACACAAAGAGTAAACATCTCCAGGAAGAATTTTCTGTCACAATATCTTATGAATGCTTCTCCCCTTCCAACATAATGAATTGGGGAGAAGAGAGAGCAGCATTGTCAATTGGATCAAATTACTAGTGGAACAAGGCAAGTGAATATATCTTTAGTTCTACAGTTTTGAAAACTTCAAGACAAGAATAAATTGCATGACCCCCTGGTAACTTCCACTAGAACTTATAGGAACAAATTGTTTGCCTCAAGCTGGGTGGAATATACATTCAAATTCAGGCTCTTGAAGGAAATTATTAAGTAGAGTCCTATTAGCTTTCTCTGAAGCATACTCGTTTTCAGTATTGCCACTATATAGACCAATTATGATACCTTTCCATGCTGAGAAATGATTGTTCTGCTAACACAGTTCTGGTAAGAATCAAAAGCACTACATTTTTAACCTTGGGGGATTTTTGTTATTGTTGCTCCCTTGCCAGTTCCTTCAAATGGAAAACATCTTCCATTAATCTAAATGCAAAATTTGTTTCGGCTTTCCAAAGTTACTTGAAAAATGTTAAGCACAAAGCAATAAAGTTTTTATGCTCTTAAGACCACTAATGCTTTGAGTTTCATATTCATTTTGAAGAAATGAACATTTTATGGTTCACAGAGGAATAGCTACATGAATAATATCTGCGATTATAATGCATCTAGCAGAAAAAGATTAAGTTTATGTAAACTATTTAATCAGACGTGAAATTTTCTCTAGAGGATAAAAATTCTGACCTTATTTAAGTTTACTTTAAAAATACCAGTATCATGTTTCTACCAAGGGGATCCACCAATTTTTCCATTTACGTAATATAAATATTCATTACAGAAAAAAACTTAACAAGATGTACTGTAGTGACCCAAGGATGTTATAATAAACAGTCCAATGTAAGACAGAGATTAAATGAGAAGAATTCGAACATGTGAAGAAATCAAACATGCTATGTGGCCCAAAATACTCAGTTGTTAAACTCTAACTGATGGACAACCATAACCTCAGATATGCAGATGACACCAGCCTTATGGCAGAAAGTGAAGAGGAACTAAAAAGCCTCTTGATGAAAGTGAAAGAGGAGAGTGAAAAAGTTGGCTTAAAGCTCAACATTCAGAAAACGAAGATCATGGCAGCTGGTCCCATCACTTCATGGGAAATAGATGGGGAAACAGTGGAGAGAGTGTCAGACTTTATTTTTGGGGGCTCCAAAATCACTGCAGATGGTGACTGCAGCCATGAAATTAAAAGACGCTTACTCCTTGGAAGAAAAGTTATGAGCAACCTAGATAGCATATTCAAAAGCAGAGACATTACTTTGCCGACTAAGGTCCTTCTGGTCAAGGCTATGGTTTTACTTGTAGTCATGTGTGGATGTGAGAGTTGGACTGTGAAGAGGCTGAGTACCGAAGAATTGATGCGTTTGAACTGTGGTGTTGGAGAAGACTCTTGAGAGTCCCTTGGACTGCAAGGAGATCCAGCCAGTCCATTCTGAAGGAGATCAGCCCTGGGATTTCTTTGGAAGGAATGATGCTAAAGCTGAAACTCCAGTACTTTGGCCACCTCATGTGAAGAGTTGACTCACTGGAAAAGACTCTGATGCTGGGAGGAATTGGGGGCAGGAGGAGAAGGGGATGACCGAGGATGAGATGCCTGGATGGCATCACGGACTCGATGAACGTGGAGTCTGAGTGAACTCCGGGAGTTGGTGATGGACAGGGAGACCTGGCGTGCTGCGATTCATGAGGTCGCAAAGAGTCGGACACGACTGGGAGACTGAACTGAACTGAACTGACCTGAACCACTGCTAAAGAGTAAACGGCTGCATATGTCATGATAAAATCTTTATGATGTATTTTTATTAAATATGGAACTAATCTTTTTTAATGCAGTTTATGTATATTTGTCAAGTTAATTTGTATGGAAGATTTCAAACTTGATAAATTTAATAAATCATCTATCTTTATGATACATGTCCACAGACATAAATATCACAGTAGGGTACATGGACCCCACATCTGGCCCTCAGTGACCAAGAATTGTCCTCATTATAAATGTAGGGGCTAACACTGCAACACTGTAGATGGGTAAAGAATGGAAACAGTGACAGACTATTTTCTTGGTCTCCGAAATCACTGCAGATGGTGACTGCAGCCGTGAAATTAAAAGACACTTGATACTTGGGAGCAAAGCTATGACCAACCTAGACAGCATATTAAAAAGCAGAGACATTACCTCACTGATAAAGGTCCACCTATTCAAAGCTATGGTTTTTCCAGTAGTCACGTATGGATGTGAGAGTTGGACCATAAAGAAAGCAGAGCGTCGAAAAATTGATGCTTTTGAACTGTAGTGTTGGAGAAGACTCTTGAGAGTCCCTTGGAATGCAAGGAAATCCAACCAGACCATCCTAAAGAAAATCAATCCTGAGTATTCATTGGAAGGACTGACGCTGAAGCTGAAACTCCGATACTTTGGCCACCTGATGCAAAGAACTGACTCATCTGAAAAGACCCTAATGCTGGGAAAGATTGAAGGCGGGAGAAGAGGACAACAGAGGATGAGATGGTTGGATGGCATCACTGACTCAATGGAGATGAATTTGAGTAAGTTCCAGGAGTGGGTGATGGACAGGGAAGCCTGGCATGCTGCAGTCCATGTGGTTGCAAAGAGTTGGACACTACTGAGCGACTGAACTGAACTGAACTGCACACGTAACTCTACTGTGGCCAGTTATAAAAGAGGGGCTGTTTGGAATCATTTTAACATAGACTGCAGCATGAAAAAAAATTTTCATTCAACAGATCACTTGTCAAAATCTGATTTACAACTCATATCTTATGAAGAGATTTCAGATATGACAACTATCAATTTTATTGCTTCATTCATAAAACATACATTGCAAAATTAGTTTTACCTATCATACCTTTTTCAAAAGCCATCAGTTCAGTTCAGTTGCTCAGTCGAGTCTGACTTTTTGCGACCCCATGAACCGCAACACACCAGGCCTCCCTGTCCATCACCAACTCCCAGAGTCCACCCAAACCCATGTCCACTGAGTCAGTGATGCCATCCAACCATCTTATCCTCTGTTGTCCCCTTCTCCTCCTGCCCTCAATCTTTTCCAGCACAAGGGTCTTTTCAGATGAGTCAGCTCTTTCCATCAGGTGGCCGACGTATTGGAATTTACTTCAAGCAAATTTTAAACCTTTCCTTTTCTTTGATATATAATACAAAGTTGATATGAGGAAAAAAAAAAAAAACCAAGAAATCTGAGTTCATAAAATCAACTAAGACATCAAATCTTTAAACGAAACCTATAAAAAAAAACAAGCGTAAACCAACAAATAAGAAACTGATTATTAAAGACACTAACCACAGAATTCTAACAGTTGCTTTTTGAAAGGTGTGGATTATTTTAAAAAACAATTTTTCAAAATATATTACCTAGTGAAATATTTTTAATTAAATGCATTATATCTTATGTGTTGTCTTCTGTACTCTCACTAATACAAAATTAAAACCCTGAGAATCCAATTGTACCTTTTACTAGAAAAAGACTTGAAAATAAAAATGTTAATAGAAAAAACTTTCAGCCAGACAGATGATATAAGGAAATGAATCCTATCAAACATTATTTAGAGAACAAAATGGCTATTAAGACCACTCATGAACAAAGTGTTGCTCCCTAAGCCAGGATTTTTATTTCCTACTAAGCTACTCATAATGTATTCTCAACTCCAAAAGTCATCTATTCAAGCCCTTCAGGTAATAGTAATAATAAGAACAGTAAGGAATGAGTTGGATCGAAAATTATACTGAGTCCACTGGATCCAGCTTAGTTCACTGGAGGAATTGATATTTAAGTCAATGGTTCCAATATGGTGACAGAAATGCTTTGATGAGAGTTTACATATGGGAGTATAGATGGGCTTCCCAGGTGGTACTACTGGTAAAGAAGAGAAAGGGGAAGTCGCTCAGTCATGTCCGACTTCGCGACCCCATGGACTGCAGCCCACCAGGCTCCTCCGTCCACGGGATTTTCCAGGCAAGAGTACTGGAGTGGGTGCCATCACCTTGACAGAGGGTTACTCTGTCCTCGACACTTTCAGGGATTTCTAGTCACTTTAGAGTTTACCTTATCTCTTGTAATCATATATTTGTGCTATTGTGCATGACAGGTCCCGAAAAATCTCTTAGAGCCAAGAATACGAATGCCATTCTGACAGTATTCTCACACAAGTTAAGGTGGGCCACAGTTTGGTCCATCATGTTAGTAAGATACTCATTAGATAACTGTCCCCAAAATGAAACACTGTGGACGTGCCCCCATGAATTCCTTGCCTCCCACATGCATGAAGAATCCGTGTGTTCCTCAGCAGTCTTGCAAACTTCCTAAAAGTATTCAAAGAAGAAAACGGGTCATGCTCAACAAAATTCATCTCTAGCTCAGAAATGTGTTTCTACTCCCCAGCAGCAGCTGAATCAACATCGTTCACAGAAAACAAACCGAATTATGAAAATTGTGTGAAAATGAAGCTCTTTGATGACATTTGCTGCTGTCCTACTTAGTATTCCCTTTCTGTCGCTGCCTTACGAACACAGTTCCTCCTCCATGCCCTTTCTCAACCTCTACAGTTGTTACTGCTCAACATAACTACAGCCTCAACATTGTCAAACCATTTCACAGTGACACTACGTCTCAGGCAATGTTAGGCCATTGCCAACAAGTAGCGAGTAACCTGTGCTGACAACACATACAGCCCTGCCATAAACAATCATCATCTCACTGCAGCAAAATGGCAGTCAAATTAGAGCCGACTATGTAACAACATGCATAGTAAATTGGCACAGCAGCTTGCTAAACAAAATCAGGGAAGCAGCCACATAAGAGACTCAGGGCAACTGTGCCACATCGTCCCAGCTGATGCCGCCCAGGAGCTGGACTGGAGCTACCTCTGCCCAGAAAGAATCCCTGGCGGGGAGGGTGGGGTAAGTAGGAAACCTCTGCTCCCTCACCTCTGTCCGCCTACCTCAACTGCTCTGCTCTCACGCTGACGAGGATGTAGGACAATGGAGTCAGATCTTTGGATTCACAGATGAAGAGCAGCGATGTACTCAAAATACAGTAGGACAGGTGGGCAGAAGGAGGGTCCAGCCACGCCCTTAGAGCAGGGAGGAGAGCCTGGCCCATTACCTAAGTACAATGATTAAAAAAAAAAACAAAGAATAATCTCTAAAGTGAGTCAGATGGAGACTTCCCTGGTAGTCCAATGGCTAAGAATCTGCCTGCCCATGCGAGGAATGCGGGTTTGACTCCCAGTCTGAGAAGATCCCACATGCCGCAGGGCAACTAAGCCTGTGTTCCAAAAATAATAAGTCTGCGCTCTAGAGCCCATGCTCCCCCACAGGAGAAGCCACTGCAACGAGAAGCCCGTGCACCACAAGTAGAGAGCAGCCCCTTCTCAACGTGACTAGAGAAAGCCCACGGGCAGCAACGAAGGCCCAGTACAACCAAAAATAAAGGCGAATATGGAAAGTGAGTCAGAATGAGGGGGAAGAGAGGAGTGGGCATCAAATAAGGTGAAGAACACTGACAGGGAACACAGAACACCACAATTTCTCAGAAGTAGATCATACATCTCATCTGGAAGACCTGCCCTGAAAACAGCAGGACCCAAATTACGAGGCTTTAGGCTAACAGGGCCAGAGCTAAAAAGAAGATTGAAGTTGAAAAGTTACTAGAAAATAAAAAAAAACTATAAGGACCAAAGCAGAAACAGATATCCACCTTTCTTACAAGGAGGGGAGAGGACATCCTGTCATGGCAGGGACATGACATAAGATGTGATGTGACTCACGAAACAAAGTAAAAGCTTAGAGACCATGCTGTGGGCTGATGGCAAGGGTGATGTCCCTTCCTCTCTCTCCTCCAGATGAGAAGTCAGAGTAGATTAAAGACGTTCATGGACCCCCTCTTGCTACACCTGATGAATCTGAAAGCTGTGACAGAGAAGGCAAAGGCTCAACACACAGAAAAGGAGATAAACAGACCCAACTGGGAGGGAAACAGCAGGAGGTGTGAAGGAGGCAAATGAAATCCAAGTTGTCCCTGTAAATCCCAGGAAAAAAGGGTGATCAATCAAGGCAATCTGTTTTCTTAGTGCCAGCACACAGGATGGTGGACAGCTCTCGTATTTCATTCGGAGGCTACCTCCTGGTACAGAACGAACACAAGTTTGGCAGGTCCTTGGACGGTTGGAGCAATCTGATGATGGGCCATGGAATAAGACCAGCCCTCAACCAACTACAAGCCTGCCTTCAGCACTGAGGCACAGAGCGAGGAGGACATCGTCGTCTGCATGACCCTTGCTTCTCCCCTCAGCCCACCATGCCACATTCACACACATCCCTTCAGAAAAGCTGAAGACGAGAGAGCCCTAGTTTATTAACCCAACATACTGCAAATCTAATTAAAAGTCAAATACACAATACTCTCTTCAAAATCCAAATGTTCTTTACAGAAACATCAAGGAGGAAGGGAGCAGAGCCGAATGGCCCCACGAAGGTAATCAGAATTCATCTTCAGGGACTCGTACCAATTACTTGCAGCTCATTATCAGTGCTCTGTGTGGTAGGGGAACACCTAGAGACCACATCATTAGCGTCCTACACATTCATTATGCCACAAATGGAAACACCATAACAAAGCAACCCTAGTGTTCAGGGAAAGATAAGGTTTCAGTCCCCAGTTCCAGAACACTTAAGTCTATTCAAGTTTTCAGCAAAAATGTTGTTGAACTGGGGGAAGGTGCAGGCTGGTTCTTTCTGCATAAAACTATAACCTAATGATTAATAAAACTGAGCATTACTCTTTCTTACTATAAACAATTGAAAAGTCTCAAAAACTCTTGGACAATGGTTTATGCTCACCTCTTTAGTTCTGACAACACAAGTTAAATGGTGCTTTTGATAAGAATGATTTAATATGCATGAAAACAAATAATCAAATTAGCTGTATAAAAGTTCTGTCTCTTTCCATAAGCCAGCTGAAATGAAGAATAAAACCTCCCAAAGCAAAGCTAATAAAACAATAAAGAGAAGAAGTTAAACTGTACAAAGTGAGCTTTTGAAGGATATTATCATGAAACCACTTCTGGAAAGAAAAGTTCTTCCCACATCAGCCAAAGTTATAAAATACATCTGAGGGAAAGTCTTGCCTGCCAAAGTGGGTAGGCATTGAACTCATTTATTTGCAGGGCTTTGGTTTGGAATGCAAATGTTAGAAAGAACATCACAGGAAGAGGAGAAATGGGAAAGGAAAGCTTATTTGTTTTGTCATTTAAATTCTTTTTTATTTTACTCTTTAACCATTTCTTTTTAAAGGCCTACAAAGTGGTTTCCAGTTCAGAATACCCACTATATTCACTTGTGGGATTCCCAAAGGCACGTGGAGAGGGCCAGGTTCCACTAAGTGCAGCTCAGCCACGCTATTTTCTGAGTTAGGAGGATTGGTATGCTAAGAGGGAGAAGGTCAAGACCTTTTCAACTAAAATACCACAAACCAGTTTTAGGATTGGAAAAACACATAGGTTGAGACAGTATAGGAGGCAACAGGATAATTATCCCATTATATTGCTATCTGCCCATTTAATTCAACGGAGAGAGAAGAACCGTTTATCTGTGAGAATACTCTGCTGGGAAAGATATAATGAAGATAACATGTTTGTGGAACTTGTTCTTAAGGAGCTTACAAACTAGTAAAGTGGTACATAAAGTCAGAAGAGAAGACTAAAGGAAAGCTTTACAGAAGCAATAGCTTTTAAGCATCTGCCCTCTCCCCCCAAAAAATGGTGACAGTGGGACAAGTAGAAATGGAAGGTATCTGACACAGCGTGGAGCAGAGAGCAAGCCACAGAAGCAGGAAAGCACTAGGCACTCAGGAAGAACAGTGGATGATTAAATTCAGTTGTATCAGCAATTCTCAAACTCGATCAGGTTACAAGGCACCTGGAATTCATGATGCTCTCTGCAAAACAAGAAGCTATTTGTAGAGCTTTAAAGAATAATGAAATATTAATCCCTCTTAAGAAGGAAGAACAATCCCATCTATGTTTAAAAGCATAAGCACAAAGAGTGGAATGGAAGAAATAATCTAAATTACGCTAACGTTTACACTTTCTATTTTACTGGGCAAAGACCACAATTACTTGACTTTTACAGAGAAATATTTTGGTTCTGGTGGCAGAGCACCGATAAGCAGGAGCACATCTATTTCCAGCTTGGTGCCATGGGAGATATGTTACCAAACTTAATCTTCCATTGAATGCAACGACAAAACTAAATAAAATGAAATTTAAAATACCCTTCTAATCTATATCCATGGCCAGATAATAAGCAATATTCAAGCCAAAAGTAAAGCAAAGAGAGGAAAACAAAAAAGATTCTAGTTTTTGCCTTGGAAATTTTTTACCAACCTGAGTTGAAATGTAGCCTTGGTTTCAGGTCCTCATAAATCTAGGGATTAAGAGCAAGGCACAGGGCCGACCTGCAGCGAGAAATCTAACCAGAGACTTCCCGTCAGAGCTGGCCATGAAAGACCCACACAGTCAGTGCCAGGTGAGCTAGAAATGAGCAAACTCAATGAAAATTTACCATCTCAAGTATTACTGTGAAGAAAAAAATACTCATTTGATAATTCATAATGACAAGTTAACCCTCATAGAGATTTAAAGTCTTAATTTACATGTAGTGGTCTGAAAAACCTCAATCCAAGATTATAAAGAGGTCCCACACTGGCAGTTCTGACAAAGGAGTGAAAGAATCAAATGCCTGCTAAAGCCACCTTATTCCAAGTATCAAAGAATTCTTATAAATAAAGTCCAGGAAACGTAAGCAACTCACAATCAATCATCAAACATGTAAGGAAACAAAATTAAATGCCATGAAGTGAAAGCTCATGATACAATGAACAGATACATGAATCAAGATTAATACTTCAAATATTGGAATTTCAAACACAGAATTTAAAATAAGTATGTTTAAATTAAAAAAAAAAAAGAATCTTAAAAAGAGAATATTTTTGAAAAAGAGGAAAAGAGAATTTCTTTTATGGTTCCCAGGTCGAAGGTAGGGTGGATATAAAATGATCTCTTATAATGCCAGGAAGTAGAAGAGTGCTTAAAACAATAATATGAACACAAGGACACAGAGGTTGGTTTAAATGCATGTACCACTTGGTCAAATCTAGGACAATTCTACTAAAGCAAAGTATAAGACTGTTGGAAAAAATGGGAATATATAAATTCATACTGATTAAATTTTAAAAGGGTAAAAAACAGCTCTTATATTAAAATACTAAAGACTGGAAGCTTTGGAAGGAGTGATAGAATTTTTTTTTTAAAAATCATCATTTTATAACCATCCTGGTAAAGACTGGATAAGGCAAGAATCATTAATAAATGTTAAATAATGGGAGAAATTTTGATGTTGAACAAGCTACTTAAATGATCTCAGAGTGTTTCCCAGAGACTGCTTATTAGTACCAGGGATGAAAAATACAGCAATTATACAGTGGAAAAACTGGAAAACACCTTGACTGGGTAATAAAAACTATCACCAATGAGGGCCAGATGGATATTATAGGTCTCCAGACACAATACTCTGAGAAAGAAGCATCACTTATGTAGCACCCTAGCCAAGAAAGCATAACTTCAATAGAACTATGAACATCACATTAGGCAAGCCCCAAAGGAGAAACAGTCTGCATCAGAAAAAAGGGTGGGAAAGGAGAGAAGGATTGTATTCTTTAAAAAATGCCAGTGTTAAAAGACAAGATCATAGAAAGTTTCCAGATTAAAGAAAGTTAAGAGACAACCAGATGTAATACTTGACCCCATACTGTATCTTGTATGGAGGGGGAAAAAGTGCAATAAAGAATACTAAGGACTTCCCTGGTGATCCAGTGGCTAAGACTCCATGATTTCAATGCAGGGAGTGTGGGTTCTATCCCTGGTTGGGGAACGAAGATTCCACATGATGTGTTGCATGGCAAATTAATTAATTAAATAAAGATATACTTTTTTTTAAAAAAGAATAAGATTAGGTTAACTAGCAAAACTGGAATACAGACAGTAATTAGATAAAAGTATTGTACAAATGTTTTATTTACTGAAATTGATAATTATACTGAGAGGGGTTGCAAAGAGTCGGACACGACTGAGCGACTGAACTGAACTGAACTGAATGTAAGGGAACAGTCCTATTCTTAAAAAATATATACTGAACTACTTAAGGCAAAATGTTGTAATCTAAGCAAGTTACCCTCAAACGATTCAGGAAAAAGTATGAATGAGAGAGAAAAAGCAAATAATAACGCAGGATAAAATGACAACTGGTATATCTGAGTAAGACATGCAAAAGGAAATTTAAACCTAGATGCAGCACAGTTAAGCTTCAGAACACAAAAACCAATATAAAGTCTTAAAAGGAAGAAAAAAAAAAAAAAACACTGCATCCAGTAAAGCAAATAAATAACAGATATTTCAACCAGAAGTACAGAATTTTGAAGACATTAGAATTATGTCCTCAATACACCAAATTAAAACCGTCAACCTAACATTTAATACAATACAAGATATCTTGCCAGGTAAGGGACTCTCTACCAAGTACACAGGATTGGGCAGAATGAAAATGATCCAAGATAGAGAGTTATGAGATGCAAGGAAAAATGAAGGTTATAAAATGGGGAAATGTAAGGTCAAATCTAAATAAGGAATGGCTATGGTATAATTTTTTAAAACAACAAATACTAAATAGTAATGATGATGATGGTGGTAATAATTGCTGAGGCTAAACAATAGAATTAAGATATAATGTAAGAAAGAAGAAGAGGATGATGAGATTAAGCATTCAAGCTTTCCTGCATTAATAAATATCTTTCTTCTACTTCTAAATGACTTTAGACTTTGGTAAGTTCCTATAAAATTTGTAGAGTTACCACCAAACGGACTGAAATAGTGTATGTAATTTCTAAAATAACTGAGAGGAAAATGAAATGAGAAAAAAATAATCAACTCAGAGCAAAGCAAGGAATTAGAGGAAAAAGAAATATAGAAAAGGCAGAAAAAGAAAGCATAAAATAAATTACAAATTTATCAGTAATTACAATGAATGTAAACGGACAAAAAATTGCAGTAACAAAACAAGAGATTATCAGATCAGATTGGCATAAAAAAAATCAAAGTATGCAGTGCTTTAAAGAGTGCTCCTAAGAAGACAAAAGAGTCATGAGTAAAAAAGTTTTTCTTTTTTTTTAATCAGAGAAATAGCAACTAGAAGTATGCTGCTGTACCTATAATAAAATCAGGCTAAAAAGATTTTAAAGTAAAATAAAATTCCACAGATTAAAAAAGCCATCAGAATAATAAAGTATTCAATACTTAAGTAAGACCTAAGATTTCTAAAAATATATGCAATGTTACATAACCTTAAGAAAATAAATATAATACATGGCAAAATTTGGCAGAACCACAATCCACAATCAAGCCTGGAGATTTTAATACAATCTTCTTAGTAGTTGATGTATCAGTCAGAATAGTAAGTACTAATATACATGTTATTTCAATAACAAAATTGACATGCTTGATTTTGTTGCTGTTGTTTATTTGCTAAGTTGCATCCGACTTTTCTGTGACCCCGTGAACTGTAGCCCGTCAGGTGCCTCTGTCCATGGGATTCCCCAGGCAGGAATACTGAAGTGGGTTGCCATTTCCTTCTCCAGGGCATCTTGCCAACCCAGGGATCGAGCCTGCAACTCCTACATTGACAAGCAGATTCTTTACGTGAGCCATCTGGGAAGCCTGTGCTTGACTTACTGTACATATAAATAACACTAAAGTCAGTAATTTCAGATATGTATGTGTATTTTTTCAAATTCTCATAGACTACTTAGGAAAGTGAACAATATACTGAACCATTAAGTCTCAACAAATTACAAAGGATTAGCATTATAGTAACTGTGTTCCTAGTAACTGAAAAGAAGAAAATCTAGAAAACAGCCATATATCTGAAATCAAGAATATAAAGTACATGAAAGAAGGAATCATAGGGAAAATAGAGTTTTAATTAGATAACAAAATGTGACATATAAAAATTTGTGAAATGAAGCTAAAGCAGTACTCAGAAATACTTAGAGCTTTAAGTACGGAGAACAGTGTGGAGATTCCTTAAAAAACTGGAAATAGAACTGCCATACAACCCAGCAATCCCGCTGCTGGGCATACACACTAACAAAACTAGAACTGAAAGAGAAACGTGTACCCCAAAGTTCATCACAGCACTGTTTACAATAGCTAGGACATGGAAGCAACCTAGATGTCCATCTGCAGATGAATGGACAGGGATCGAACCTGCAGCTCCTACGTTGACAAGCAGATTCTTTACAGGAGCCATCTAGAAAGCCCAAGCTTGATTTACTGTACATAAAAATAACACTAAAGTCAGTAATTTCAGGATATGTATGTGTATTTTTTCAAATTCTCATAGATTACTTAGGAAAATGAACAATATACTGAACCATTAAGTCTCAACAAATTACAAAGGATTACTTACAAATTAATTAATTAATTACAAAGGAATAAAACATTTGAATGAAATTTTAACGAAGAAACATTTTTTAAATAAAAGCTTTCTAAGAAAGCTGTGGTACATATACACAATGGAATATTACTCAGCTATTTTAAAAATGTATGTGAATCAGTTCTAATGAGGTGAATGAAACTGGAGCCTATTACACACAGTGAAGTAAGTCAGAAATAAAAACACCAATACAGTATATTAATGCATATATATGGAATTTAGAAAGATGTTAATGATGACCCTATATGTGAGACAGCAAAAGAGACACAGATGTAAAGAACAAACTTTTGGATGCGTGGGAGAAGGCGAGGGTGGGATGATTTGAGATAATAGCATTGAAACATGTATATTACCATATGTGAAACAGATCACCAGTCTAGGCTGGATGCATGAGACAGAGTGCTCAGGGCCAGTGCACTGGGATGACCCTGAGGGATGGGATGGGGAGGGAGGTAGCAGAGGGGTTCAGGATGGGGGACACATGTACACCTGTGGCTGACTCCCATCAATGTATAGCAAAAACCACTACAATATTGTAAAGCAATTAGCCTCCAATTAAAATAAATAAATTAATTAAGAAACATAAAAATGTTAAAAGGCTAAAAATGAATGAACCATGCATTCATCTCAAAATTAAGGGGAAAAAAAAAACAAAACCTAATGAGATTAGAAAAAGTCAGGAACAAAAACTAAAAAATAAATAAATAAATATATATATATAGTAGAGTATATAAACAAAGAGGAAAATACACAAGGTTCTTCTAAAGTTGATTTTTTCATGGGCTACAAAAGCTCTTGATGAATTCTTAGCAAAACAATCAGGAAAGACAAATAACCAAAAAACATAAACAGAGGAAATCAAAAAACAAATAAGAGGAAATGAATGAGGAGAATTAATTATAAAACAGTAACTGTTAAAACAGTAAGAGGGTATTTAAATTATTTAATAAATTTGAAAGCCTCAGTGAAAATGTAGACATTACTGTAAATATAAGACAAAAACTGAGGCAAGAAGGAATAAAACATTTGAATGAAATTTTAACAAAGAAAGAAACTTTTTTTTAAAAAAAAGCTTTCTAAAGAAATTCTACTCTCAGAAGGTTTAAACCAGGAGTTGATCAAAGGCAAAAGTTAGAACTGGAAATGGAATAATGGACTGGTTCAAAATTGGGAAAGGAGTACATCAAGACTGCATATTATCACCCAGCTTATTTAATTTATATGCAGAGTACATCAGGAGAATTGTTAGGCTGGATGAAGCACAAGCTGGAATCAAGATTGCTGGGAGAAATATCAGTAACTTCAATATGGAGATAAACCACCTTTATGGCAGAAAGTGAAAAAGAACTAAAGAGCTTCTTGATTAAAGTGAAAACTGGAGAGTGAAAAACTCTCCTTTTAAAATTCAACATTTAAAAAACAAAGATCATGGCATATGATCCCATCACTTCATGGCAAATAGATGGGGAAACAATGGAAATAGTGACAGACTACTTTTTTGGGCTCCAAAATCACTGTGGACGGTGACTGCAGCCATGAAATTAAAAGACACTCGCTCCTTGGAAGAAAAGCAAAGACAAACCTAGACAGCATATTAAAAAGCAGAGACACTACTTTGCTGACAAAGGGCTGCATAGTCAAAGATATGGTTTTTCCTGTAGTCATGTATGCATGTGAGAATTAGGCCATAAATAAGGCTGAACACTGAAGAATTAATGCTTTTGAACTGTGGTATTGGAGAAGACACTTGAGAGTCCCTTGGACAGCACAGAGATCAAACGAGTTCATCCTAAAGGAAATCAGTCATGAACATTCATTGGAAGGACTGATGCTGAAGCTCCAGTACTTTGGCCACCTGATACAAAGAGCTGACTCATTGGAAAGACCCTGATGCAGTCAAAGACTAAAGGCCCGAGGAGAAGAGGACAACAGAGGATGAGATGGTTGAATCACAGATTCAATGGACATGAGTTTGAGCAAGCTCCGGAAGATGATGAAGGTTAGGGAAGTCTGGCGAGCTGCAGTCCATGGGGTTGCAAAGAGTCAGACACAACTGAGCAACTGAACTGAAAGTGGCCGGTCATCATTTTTGTAAATAAAGTTTTATTGGAACCCAGCTACATTCATTCATTATTTATTACCTAAGGCTGTTCTCACAATACAATAGGAGAACTGAGGACCTGAAACAGAGACCATGTGGTGGTTCACAGCGTCTAAATTATTTGCTATCTAGTATTGCACAGAAAAAGTCTGACAACCTTCAGGTTTGAAAAGTAAAATCTGTAACACCAAAGGCAGAAAAAATTCCATTCTGCAACTCAAGTTTTATTAAGTGAATAAGTCTTGATAATAACCTTCACAAAGATCATTTGAGGGAAAAAATAACAAAACAATTTTACTCATAGATGAAAAAGTCCTAAATGAAATGTCAGAAAACTGAATCCAGCACTGTGTAAAAAATACATCATTATCAATTTCAGTTTAACTGAGGAATTACAGATTGATTTAACATTAGAAAATCAATTACTGTATTTTATCAAGCTAACAAATTAGGAGGGAAATCTTATCATTTCAATAGATGCAGAAACTGAATAATAAAATTCAACAGCATTCATGACAAAAATTAAATCTTACCAAACTAGAAATAGAAGGGAACTTCCTTAATCTGATAAAGATTATCTGAAAACAAAACAACGCAAAAACTGTACACTCTATTTAATGGGAAATGGAAAGTGCTTCCTTTAAGATTAAAGAAAGGAATCTTGCTATTAAGATTTCTATTTGTCATTTTACTTAATGTCCTAAGTAAAGAGATAAACTAAGGAGAAAAAAAAAAAGATTAGAGATGAAACAAAACTGTCATTATATACATATGAGATGACTCTGCACATAGAAAATCCAGATGAAGCTGCAAGAAACATTAGTGAGTTTTGTAAGGCTACTAGATTCCAAATCAATATACAAAAATCAAATGCATTTTTACATAACAGCAATAACTTCACAACATGTAAATTTTTGGTGCTATAACATATATAACATGAAATTTATAATTTCAACCATTAAACATACAGTTCAATGGCCTTAAATCTGTTAATAGTGTGGCAGAACCATCACAATCATCCAACTCCAGAACTTCAAGTCCATTAAACAATAACTCCCATTCCTTCCTCCCCAGCCCCTAAGAACTGGCATTCTAACTTTCTGTCTCCATGAATCTGACTACTCTAGCCACCTTATACATGCTAAATCATACAGAATTTGTCCTTTAGTGACTGGCTTCTTTCACTTTGTATAATGTCCTCAAGATTCATCCATGTCACAGGATATGTCAGAATTTCCTTCTTTTTTAAGGTTGAAAAATTTCTATTATATAGAGAAACCACATTTTGTTTATTTATTCATTAGTCAATGGACATTTGGCTATTGTGGCTTTTGGTGGATTGTAGATAGTGCTGCTATGAAGACTGGTATACAAATACCTATTCAAATTCTTGCTTTCAATTCTTTTGGGTATATACCCAGAAATGGAATTGTTACAGGGGGCTTTCCAGGTGGCTCAGTGAGTAAAGAATCCACCTGCAATGCAGGAGACACAGGTTTAGTCTCTGGGTCAGGAAGACCCTCTGGAGGAGGGCATGGCAACCCACTCCAGTATTATTACCTTGAGAATCCCATGGACAGAGGAGTCTGGCAGATTACAGTCCCCAGGATCACAGAGTCGAACACAACTGAAGAGACTAAGCATGTACGAAACTGTTATAAATGAATAAATGTAATGGAAATGTGCAAGTATATTATAAAGAAGCATATAGAGAAAATCATAAAATTTCACGGAAGGCCAAAAACTTTTAAATAAAGGAACAGAAACATTATATTCTAGGGTTGGAAGAAACAATATTATAAAGAGGGCAATTCCTTCTAAATCATTCAATAGGTAATGTAATTATAATGAAAATATAACACATTTTCAAGATTTGGGACTTGATAAGCTGATTCTAAAATTTACATGGCAGAGCAATGAGCCAAGAATCACCAGGACATCCCGAAAAATAGTATGTATATATGTGCATGTGGTGTGGGGAGGGACCTTGACTTAGAGATAAAAAATACTGCTTAAAAGTTATAATAATTAAAGTAATATAGTGTTAGTATATGAATAAAGTGACTAATGGAAAACAAACCTATGTAAATTTGGAGACTCAATTTACAACAGAGTTGGTCCTCAGATCAGTGAGAAATGAATAGATTAATACATTTTGGTACTGGATATGCTTCACCATTGGACTTCCCTGGTGGCTCAGATGGTAAAGCGTCTGCCTACAGTGCAGGAGACCCAGGTTCAATCTCTGGGTTGGGAAGATCTCCTGGAGAAGGAAATGGCCATCACTCCAGTATTCTTGCCTGGAAAATCCCATGGACGGAGGAACCTGATAGGCTATAGTCACAAAGAGTCAGACATGACTGAGTGACTTCACTTTCACTTTCATGCTTCACCATATGGAGAGAAATGAAATTGAACTTTTATCTCACACAATACACAAAAATTAACTCTGTATGGATTAATTAAATGTGAGAGATAAAACTAGAACATTTTAGATAATAGTATAAAATGGTTTTAGGGCCTCTGAATAGAGAAGAATTTTTAAAACAAGATACAGAAAATACAAACTATACAGAAAAAGTAACAAATTCAACTAATTTAAAATTAAGAATTTTTATTTATCAGAAGACACCATAAACAGAATGAGTAAAGAAGTTACAATCTAGGAAATGACTTGCAACACAGATTACTCACAAAGTATTAGTGATCAAGATATGCAAAATACTCTTAAAACTGAGTAAGAGAAAGTCCAACATCAAAACAAAAACACAGAGAAAAGATGCAAAAAAGCATTCTCAAAGGAGGATATGAGAACAGCCAAAAAAGTTAAAATTAAAAACCACAACAATGTTGTTAAACACACACAAGATACTATTCCATACCCAATTCACTGGCAAAAACTTAAAAGTCTGACAGAGTGTTGATAAGAATGTAAAATAACTGCAACTCTCCAGTGTTCTTGCCTGGAGAATCTCAGGGACGGGGGAGCCTGGTGGGCTGCCGTCTATGGGGTTGTACAGAGTTGGACACGACTGAAGTGACTTAGCAGCAGCCGCAGCAGTGAGAGTAGAAATTGGTACAATTAATTTGGAAATCAACTTGGTATTATCCACTAATGCTGGTCATGTACACACCCTAAACTGCAACAACTGTAATCCTAGGTAAAAATCAACAATAAGTAAGGGGGCATGCAAAAGAATAGTCATACAGCACAGTTGTTACAGCTCAAAACCGGAAACCACCTCTCCTGTTCACTGTTGGTCAACAAAGAATTTGTACGCTGCTATAATGACACATACTATAAAGTACTTTGGCCACCTGATGCAAGAGTCGACTCGCTGGAAAAGACCTTGATGCTGGGAAAGACTGAGGGCATGAGGAGAAGGAGGTGACAGAGGATGAGTTGGATGGCATCATCAACTCAATGGACATGAGCTTCAGCAAACTCTGGGAGACAGTAAAGGGCAGGGAAGCCTGGTGTGCTACAGTCCATGGGGATGCCAAGAGTCAAACACAACTGAGCAACTGAGCAACAGATAGTGACACAATGGAACACTACAATGGCAATGGAAACAAATGTATCATAGCTACGCAGAACATCATTGCCGCAGTTCAGGAACTAAGGAGCAGAAAAACTGCAGAACTGATTCCATTCACATAAAATTAAAGATAGGGATTGTTGTTTAGTGATACAAACATAAACTGTAAGGAAACAGTTACTGGAAGTGATTCATTTTAAGTATTTATATGGTAAATCACTGTTCACTGTCAAAGAATTGGAATGGTGGATACAGTATTATTGCCAGTTTCCATCTTGACTCTATAATCTAGTCTAAGAGTACTACATTATTAGCAGTGCCCTGTTACCAAATTCTTCAAGAGTCAGGATTTACCAACCTGGATAAAGTTACTGTGTCAAGTTTTCAAAAAAAAAAAAAAAAAAAAGGCACAACAAAAAACTTGATTCTCCTAGGTTGTTGTGTGCTTATTTTTAACAACTAAGTTTAAGGTTTCTAAACAGTTTAAGGACAGAGACAAAGATCAAAATGTCTCTCCCTTATATTGAAAATTCACTTTTTTATAAGATCTAAGTAATATAGGTAGCACCCATGCAGAATCAGATTAGAATGAAAAAGCTGTAAAAAACCTATCAGTTGTGTCAAATGGTGACAACATTCACATGACATCAGCTTCTGCTGCCCCTCAGTTACTCATGAAATTGTTAAAAGTGGTTATTTTAGAGAAATGAGAAATTCAAGACCCTAAAGAACTGAGCACTCTGACCACCAAATCTTTCAGGAATAGACTCCTGTGAGATGCTATAATGAGAACAAAGAATTTTCCTACAACATGAACATGGACAGGTTGTTAGATTTTATTTAAGGGTTGGATTCATTTTAAAAGGTAGTTTAAACATTCTGGATGGCATTACTCAATTCTATAAGAATCTCTGTAGCTTAACTTTTGAAACAATTTGATTTTAACAGAGACTTCTTAATAATACAAAAGTAGGCTTATGCTATTAGGGTCAATGAAAAATGGAGAATATAACATCTAAAGTAATATTTATAATATGATCTGGGTAGAGTATGAATCCTACTGTGTAAGGTAACATAGAAAGATCAGGAGGTAAAGTCATATTTGACTCTTTGTGACCCCATGGACTGCAGCCCACCAGGCTCCTTTGTCCATGGGATTCTCCAGGCAAGAATACTGGAGTAGGTTGCCATTTCCTCCTTTATGGGATCTTTCCAACCCAGGGACTGAACCCAAGTTTCTTGTATCTCCTGCATTGGCAGGCAGATTCTTTACCATTGTGCCACCTGAGAAGGCCCAAAATATAAGGGGAGGTTCAGTCTAATGACTCAAAAGTCAACCAAAGGTCATGAATTTATAACAGTCTTCATTATAAGTCTCAGTCCATCAAAGGAGTCAACTCTATTAAGAGTACACATACTGGGTAGAAATGATTTGTGGCATCATCCTTTGGTCGATGAACCAAAGGGAGGCAATGTCTCTAGAAGGTCATACTAACTGCTTCCCAGTTATCTCAAGAATGGACTGTGCCATATGCCATTGCCTTGAGACAGGTTACAGCAGTACTGGGACAGTGTATTTCTCTTTCAGAGCTGACACACTACTTTCTTTCAACCACAGTCAGGTTGAGCCTGGATAAGACCTGGATATGGTGTAGAGAAGTCTAGGGTGGAGTTCCTGTAAGGCTAGATCTCTCTACAGTTATCACGTATTGAAATAATGAAGGAACTCAGAAGTTCCCAAAATAATATTTCCAAGTCTATTTTTTTCTAGCTGAATCATGACCACTGCCTGATGAGCCTTCAGAGGGAACAGAACAGCACAAAAGCCATCTAACCGTTGATTGGAGTCAACTGTGTGCTTGGTACATATATGTATATACACTAACACATTCTCACCCTTCTCTCTCTCTTTTTTTTTTTAAGGGAAACTAATTATGGAAGCCTGGCTCGAGGCTGTAATTTTGTAGAAGATGCCAGCATAGTTGTTTTCAAGTTAAAAAAAAGTTGCACTTTTGTACTCAGAGACCTCTTGTTTTAATTTATGCAAAGCTTAAAACATTTTGTTAGGCCTGAGTGAGACCATCTGTGCAAGAAATAAAGGATGCCTAAGGGTAAAATAGGCAAGAATAGTAATGCTGAATGTGTGGAGGGCGGCAGGCAGCCTACGGGTTTTGCAACTACTGCTGTGACCTTTACTACTTTAGAGAAGAAACAAGAGTAATTTCCATATATTGGCTCCTCTAGAAAAAGCCTGGCATTCCTCCCCTCTTGCGCTTTCTTTTTTTTCCCTCATTCCTTAATAATAAGAAGTTGGCAAAGCAGGCCTTACAAAGAAAACTACAGCCAGTTTGAGAATCATGCTTTCACACACGCGTGTGCACACACAAACACACACACACACACGAGTGAGACAATTTGAGGGGAAAGAGACTAGGCATAAGAAGCCAGGATGTATGAGATGAACTCAGAAGGAACATGATAACTATCTCAAATACTGGAGGAGTTATCAAGCAGAAGGAAGCAATGAAGAGAGGTATTACATGAGGGAATACTGGTATGTCAGGCACTTCCAAAGGGCATCCATATTTAATTTTATTGAATGTGAAAACGTTGTCTGATTTTATAACCCCAGAAAGTAAAAAAGGGACCAACAGAAAAGACATGAGCCAGAAGGGGAAGTATGGATAGAAGGAGGTCAGTACGGAAGTGAAGTGGAGGAGAGAGGGAACCAAAGACAGAATTGGTGACCTCTGAAGACAACAGACTGGCAGACCCTGGCAATGCTCTAGTCCTGATTGGATGACTGCTTGCCTTGGAGCCTGTCTGAAAGATGAGGTACGAGTTTCACACTCTTCCCAACTACAAAATCTTGGTCTATGCAGTGAGGAGGTTGACAGGGTGGGTGAGCAGCCACTGGCTCCACCTGTGGTGGAAATCGGGGGCGTGGGGGCTGTGTCAGGTCTCTTTAACCAAAGACGCCTGTAGCACCTACACTTACACTGTGTCTGCCACGCCTCCCCTCCTAAGTGCCAGCCTCGGGAGAGAAGGGCGCCTGTCCTTGCTGAGCTACCCCGAGGCTCCAGACCGACACAGCTAGAGTAAGGGCTGTACCGCACCCAGATGAGCAAGAGGTTTTGACCAAAGAACAGGATAACTCGGGCTCCTGCAGCTTCAGCTGAATGCAGAAAGCATCCTGAAAGGAGCATTCCTCCTCCCTGCAGCCCTGCCATCTCGAGGTCGCTGGGTACCACTTTAACCCAGGTGTGTTAGAACAGACTGTCTCTGTAAATCAAAGCTTTTTTTCAGAGACAGTAACATTAGTCTTTAAAATGATGGCTTTTTCCCCCATCACTCTGAAATTAACATTACAAAGGCCTGACCTTATGTGCATTAAGTATTGCCCAAAGGAGCACAAGAATATTTTGTGAGTTTGTTCATATTGCATATCTTTCTTTTGATTACCTTTGGGGCTTATTAAGGAATCCATGCTTCTCCCCCCTCCCATTTTTCTTACAGGGGTCCCACAGGGGTTTGGGATGAAGGAATGGAGAAAGAACCCAAACCAAGGGTGTAATAGTTACATCAAAGCCTAAAAGACTTTTATTTACCAAAAGAAAGGTTTTAAAAAAAACTTCAAAAAAAGTAATAAGCACTTTTATCTAGGGGATATATTTACAGCAAAATTATATATAGCTACAGTGTACGGCTAAAAATAAAATCTTTTATATCGAACTTCTTAGGGCACAGAATTAGCTTTAAAACAAAGATAAGTATGTAGTGATAAAGCACTGAATGTCCTAAAAATCAAAATGATATGTGCTATTTTTTCCCATTATATACCGTTATTCTACGATGTGGTCTAGAATCTTACATATAAACCAAAATGGATAAGGGCAAATGTGCATCAGAGGGGACTGATGGTGCTAAAGGCATCATCTAGGACAGAGGAATCTGGGTCTCCAGTCAGAATTCAGTGCCATAAATCTGCATTGTAATCAAGAACTGTTGCTTTGTTGTTTTCAGTTGCTAAGTCATGTCCGACTTTTCTGTGACTCCATGGACTATAGACTGCCAGGCTCTTCTGTCTATGGGGTTTCCCAGGCAAGAATACTGGAGTGGCTTCCCATTTCCTTCTCCAGGCGATCTTCCTGACCCAGAGATAGAACTTGCGTCTCCTGTATTGGCAGGTGGGTTCTTTACCACTGAGCCACCTGGGAAGCCCAATCAAGATCTAGAGGATGCCTAAAAACCTGGCTGGGAAGCCTTCCCCTAATTATTCAGGCAGGCATCCTATGTGTACAAGGCCACTGCCACTATAAATTATCCAATGCTATGGGACTCGGGGGGCGGGTCACTGTTAAATATTTTCAGACAGAGAGGACTTAACCTTGGATTCAGAACACCTAACTGCTTTTCAAAACCCAAAGCAGAGACCTGAAGTCCTGAAGCTTCTTTCTCTCAAGCATAAGCTTTGACTTCTCATTTCAGTCTTGAGTGAAAAGATAAATAGGAAACCATTTCACTGAAACTTTCCTTTTATAAACATTACATAGACTAAAGCAAGAAGAAAACTAAACATTCATAATCCTATGAATTAAAAATAGTCACTGTAAATGTTTTGATGTCTTTCCAGAGCTTTCTTTGCATACAGATAGTTATTTTTTCAAATTAAGTTACCATGTTGTGCATGCAATAGAAAAGCAGAGGGTAGTATGCTCAATACCAAAAATGAAAGTAGGTCCTGAGCAGATGAACTAAACATGGGCTCGGGATGGGGAGACAGAGGGTGGAGACTAACATCGATAAGGATGGTTTCCAAAATGATGTCCGTGATGCTGGATGAGCGGAGGAGGGAGTACAGTGGCAGCCCTGGGCTTGTTCTGCACTCAGTTCACTCCTTCTGCTCCCAAGACGGCACATGTACTGCCGTCAACCTTACAGACGCCAGGCACGTTTCAACAGTCTCATGAAAACCACGGGACACAAGTATTATTAAACACTATTATTTTATTATAATCAAGGAAAACTTGGACTTGAAGAATTAAGAAACTTTCCCAAAGAGTTAAAGGGTGGTTCAGGGAATAATCACAACCAAATGTGTCTGACATCAAAGTCAATGCTACTAGTTTACCAGGTTGCATCTATTGTACCCAGGGCTCCAGAAGATCCACTCTAGTGAACTCAGCTGTGTTGAGTTAAATCTCTTTCTCTGGATGAGCACTTGTACTCCTAGGCTACCGCCGTCAGGAGGTTCTGGCTGTTAGGAAGAGCAGAGTCACTCCAGACAGCTCAGGCAGCCGCTATGGACTATACCAGCCCTGTGTCATCTCTTATTCAGCATTCATGGCTCTGATTATACTATTCAGTGACTTGTTAATCCCATCCGGCCCCATAATCCCTTTCTCACCACTATTTACCCCATGCTGTTGTTTAGTCAGTAAGTCATGTCCAACTCTTTGTGACCCCAAGGACTGTAGCCTGCTAGACTCCACTGTCCATGGGATTTCTCAGGCAAGAAAACTGGAGTGGATTACCATTTCCTCCTCCAGGGGGTCTTCCAAACCCAGAGATCAAACCTGCATCTCCTGCACTGGCAAGCGGATTCTTTGCCACTGAGCTGCCTGGGAAGCTCCTGCTTACTCCATGGTACCACTTAACACTATGTGTTTTTGCTCTACTTTCATAACTAAATGTACGTAGACAGCAGGGGCAGGGTTCAGTATTTCCTCCATTCTCGGGTACACTGCATTACAGACAGTAGGTCCTCAATAAACACAATTTTTTTTCAGAATCCCAGAGGAGTATGGTTCATGGAATGACTCTTTCCATCCATTTCCAAAACTTAGATCATGGGGTTTGTTCTACATAAACTCTGTACACAGGGAAGGAAAAAGAGAGGAAGTTTGTAAAAAATTATTCCTCTTAATTTTCCAAACTATTGAAGATAACTGAAAAATCATCTTCTTCAAACTAAGAATTAGAACAGGTACTGTGTGTATGTGTTAGTCACTTCAGTTGTGTTTGACTCTTTGCAACCCCATGGACTATAGCCCATTAAGCTCCTCAGTTCATGGAATTCTCTAAGCAAGAACACTGGAGTGGGGTAGCCATTCCCTTCTCCAGGGGATCTTCCTGACCCAGGGATCGAACCCAGGTCTCCTACACTCCAGGCTGATTCTTTACCTCTGAGCCACCAGGGAAGCCCACAGTAGATACTTGGGCCTGGTAAAAAGAGGAATTAGGGAGCCCAGGTGGAAAAGGCAACGGCACCCCACTCCAGTAGTCTTGCCTGGAAAATCCCATGGATGGAGGAGCCTGGAAGGCTGCAGTCCATGGGGTCACTGAGGGTCGGACAAAGTCGACTGAGTAACTTCACTTTTACTTTTCACTTTCAGGCATTGGAGAAGGAAATGGCAACCCACTCCAGTGTTCTTGCCTGGAGAATCCCAGGGACGGGCGAGCCTGGTGGGCTGCCATCTATGGGGTCGCACAGAGCTGGACACTACTGAAGTGACTTAGCAGCAGCAGCAGCAGCAGGGAGCCCAGGTGGATTAGTTCACCTGCCCAGGCATCGAAGCTGGAGAAGGCACTGGAGATGGAGAGAGGCTGAATGCTTGTGGAAAACTGAAGGGAGGTGAGAAAGGAGATTCTGGAAATTCAGATAAAGGTCACCAAATAGTATCTGGACAAAGAAGCATCGGGAATCTCCATCATATGAGTAACTGCCTTTTCCCTGCCAAATTACCTCTGCCAGTGAGAGCTCTACTCATAAAAGCAAACACTTAATTAGGGGTTTTACTAATTACTAATGCTGACAGCTGTGGCATGTGACTGCCTGGTCAGGCCTCTAACCACGTGTTCATACGTGCCACGTGTGTGTGTGTTTGTGTTTGTGTGTGTGTGTGTGTCTGCAGGAGCAACACAGAGCCTTAGAAAATGGTCTAAGGCAGGAGGACTCTAAGGCCTGAGAGGAGGAATAAGATGACAATTTGTGTTTACTAGGGACATGCAGGAATCTTAGCCTTCTGATAGTTAAACACAAAACCAACCAACCAACAAACCAAAAACAAGGAGAAGACAGAAAATGTAATGTGTAACAGATTCTGAGCTGCTAAAAGTGGACTGGAAAAAAAATTCTGGCTCTCTGGATGGAAAAGGGAGGCTGGTGACATCACCCTAAGTTAGCAGAGAACTTGACAGGCTTAGTTCTTGCTGAGTTGCTAAGTAGTGTCCCACTCTTTTGTGACCCCATGGAATATAGCCCGCCAGGCTCCTCTGTTTATGAGACTTTCCAGGCAAGACGCTGGAGTGGGTTGCCATTTCCTTCTTCACAGAATCTTCTCGATCCAGGGGATCTTTCCAATCCAGGGATTGAACCTGCACCTCCTGCGTTGGTAGGCAGATTTTTTTTTTTTTTTTTTTTTTTTCACTGAGCCACCAGGGAACCCTGATAGGCTCAGAGAGGAAGGGAAATAAGATGGGAGGGGCGGGCAGTCTAAGGGGGTGACCACATCAAGGAAGTACCTCGCGCCCCACGGAATGGCAGCATTAGTGTCAGCCCTTCTGAGAGGCCTTGCCAGGGTGGACGGCACTGAATTCCTCTCTGCTCACTGGGCCTGCTGGAGACATCTAATGAAACAGCCCTGTTATTTTTTTTTTTTTTTTTTTTTTAATCACTGAGCCACCAGGGAACCCTGATAGGCTCAGAGAGGAAGGGAAATAAGATGGGAGGGGCGGGCAGTCTAAGGGGGTGACCACATCAAGGAAGTACCTCGCGCCCCACGGAATGGCAGCATTAGTGTCAGCCCTTCTGAGAGGCCTTGCCAGGGTGGACGGCACTGAATTCCTCTCTGCTCACTGGGCCTGCTGGAGACATCTAATGAAACAGCCCTGTTGGGGGTGGCCCCTGGGTAACATTTTCACTCCCACATTCCATTTTCGGTTTAGGTCGAGATTTTCAAGAAGACAGCAAGCAGCACTCGAGTCCCAGGTGACAAGATCTGCTCAGATTTAGTCTTTGAATGTTGCAAATTAAATTCCCTCATCAGGCCTCTAATCACTCTTACCAGATGGGGCTTGTGCTCAATTTTGGATCCACAGGAAATTTAATGGTTATTGTTTCTGTTTAAATAGGAGATTATTGCATTTTAATAAGTTCTCTTTGGGACTTGCAGCAACAATAGAGCACTATGAATTACTGTAGATAGCTGTTACTGCATGCTGGGGAAAAATCAAGTTACTAAGTGTGACAAGTTGCTTTTTCTTCCCTTCCAGCAATCGCTCCGAGTGTATTTACCACCAAATTAAGTATGTGCCGAGGGGATAATATTTTTATCCTGCCGAGGGGGAGAAGGAGCTTGTCTGTGGATTTTCATTAAAATGACACATCTGTTCAGCAATTTCACAAAGTAATTCTGCTGAAAGTTTTATCAGCTAATTTTAATTATTCACTCCAGTGGGTTGAATACAGGATTCATCATGTTGAATTAATACATTTGACGGGAATTTCACAAAGAGGGGGAGAAAAAGCAATCAACAAATTGAATTGTCATGCAATATGGATTAAATTGAGATTCTTTAATTAGGATAAGCCTGAGATTTGGTATTTTGAAGGTATTAGAAAGCTTAGCAATACAGTGGTAAAGATTAAGAAAATGCAATTAAATATTACACTTTGGACACACAGCCAGGATATCATGTGAGCAGAAGAGTCCTCCTTTGAGGGAACGGTTAACAGTGTCAGTTTCTAGAATTGCTCAGTGTTGGGACTGCAGCTCTGCCAATGAGGGACAGCTGCTGTTTGTTTACCAGAGATGAATTGAAAGGTAATTGTGTTTTAAAAGATTGGAAGCTGACTCCCTAATTTAAACTACAATGAAACAATCGTGGCAGTGACAATGAACACATAACCAGAAGACACAGGTTCAAGTCGTAATTCAGCAATCATTAGTTTTGTGACCTTGGGGTGGGGGGGGGGAGGCAAATTTTTATTGAACATCTATTATGTGCAGACACTATATTAGACATAGAGGAGACCAGTGAACAAGATATTCCCTGTCTGAGGAGGCCAGCAGCCTATCACAAGGCACACCCTGGGTCTCAGTCTCTTCACCTAAATGGCAAATAGGTGGGGCCAACTGAGCTTTCTGAAACTCTACAACAGGAATTAAAAATAACTGTGCTAAGCTCACTTTATGAAGGAAGTATATGATGTGACTCAGAACTAAACAGCAGCAGAGAACACGAAGCAAAAAAATTACTGTTCCGTCAGCCCTCTTTTTCACATATGGATGTTTGGGTGATGGGCCTGCATGCAGAGTTGCCCATAATGCTCTCTGCCAATGTAGAATAACATGCAGTGGAAAGACACATCATGCAACTGGACAAAGGAAATTTCAGTGGAGTAAGTGCAAGTACTGCCACTGAATGCATTAAAAAGTACATTATTATACCTTAGGTGAGCCCCCAACTCTTGCAAAAACTTATTTATACATGTAAAACCAAACAGAAGCTGAAAGTGGGAGGAGAGAAAAGCAATTTTCACTGAGGAGACAAAATATACTTGCTGAAATAGAGGAAGCAGTTCTACTTTGAAAGAAGTAGTTTGAGATTCATTTCCACTTTAGCTCCTAAAACTATAACAGCTACACAGATCAGGATCAGAAGCATCAATGAGAAAGACAAAACAGGAAGAAAAAGCATTAATGAGAATATGTTAATGGGAAGAAAGTGTTGACCTAACTTCCTGAGAAGTTGAAAACTGGTTTTCAGTTCCAAACAAAATGTTTACTCACTCCACTTCTACAAGGGAAAGGAGGCCATATATGTTCACCAGTGAAACTGCACAAGCTGCTTTGCTATGAAGTGAAGTGAAGTGAAATGAAAGTTGCTCAGTCGTGTCCAACTTTTTGTGACTCCATAGACTATACAAAGTCCATGGAATTCTCCAGGCCAGAATACTGGAGTGGGTAGCCAGATCTCCCCAACCCAGGGATTGAACCCAGGTCTCCCACATTGCAGGAGGATTCTTTACCAGCTGAGCTACAAGGGAAGCCCAAGAATACTGGAGTGGGTAGCTTATTCCCTTCTCCAGTGGATCTTCCCAACCCAGGAATCGAACCAGGGTCCCTGCATTGCAGGGAGATTCTTTACCAACTGAGCTATCAGGGAAGCCCCTGCTTTGCTATAACAATGACAAATACTACAGAGTCTCATAAGAGATGTGAACAAATGGTGATGTATTTTTGAGCACCAAAAGGAAAATTGCAAAAATAAAAATTGAGTTTCTGGTTAAAACATTCATCTTTTAAAATTTTCTGTAATTTTAATAACCATCTATGTTCATTCATTCAACAGTTGTTTATTGAGCATAACTCTGTACTACATACTACTCTCAACACTAGGGATAAAGCAGTGTATACAGTCCAGACATTGCTTCCATGGATCTGACATTCTGGTCTGGGTTCCTGGCAAAAAAATAAAATGTAATGTCAAAGAGTGGTAAGTTGTGTGAAAAAAACAGAGCAAGTTTCAGAGAACAGAGAATAATTAATTATGGAGGGTATGGTTTTTCAAAGGGTGGTCAGAGAGAACCCCTTTGAAGAAATGACATCTGGGTCGAAGCTTCCATGAAGCATTAGCCATCTGGTTCTCATATTTTTCCATTTTATATTTTTGTTTTCTTTACTGTATTCTGGCTTGGTCTTCTGGGAAATATCATGGTAAGATGGAAGGAGCACAAACACTAGTGCTCTGTAATTTCAGGGAAGGAATGAGCTCTCTGAGCACCAGTTTCCCCATCTAAGAAGTTAGGAGAATTAAAAAAGATAAAGAACACAGAATACCCAGAACAGGGAGCAAAACAGAATCATCTGCTTCTCCCTTTTCTGTTCCTCTTACAGATAATCCATTATTTAAAATACAATCTGAGAGACTTCCCTGACAGTCCAGTGGTTAAGACTCTGCCTTCCAATGCAGGGGACATAGGTTCAATCCCTGGTCAGAGAACTAAGATCCTACATGCTGCAGTGTGTGGTCAAAAATTTAAATTAATGAAAAAAATTGTTTTAAAAAAAAGAATTGGAAATATTGAGGATAGAATAGGAGGCCATATGCAGTCAAGAACAAATCACTGTGAAAGCCAGAAGTCAAAAAAATTTTTTTAAATAAAATGAAGCAAAATATGATAGCAGGAAGGATTCTTGGAAATTACATACTTCAGCATCATCAATTTAACAATGGGAAAAATAAAAGGCCTCAAAGATGAAGGAAAAACCTCACAGCTGTCACCCCGCCACAGAGAAGTTCTACCAAGAACTCTTTCTGTTTCACTAGTGTTTTTCAAATTTTCACCTGCTTTTCAGATGAAAGCTGACCAAATAGTCCAATACTAGAAAGAGACAAACAAGAGCAGGTGAGCTCTGCCAACCCCTTGAAGAGAAAGACAAAGAATGAACAAATGATGCTGTGATGATGAAAGAGAAACCATGAAAGAAAACTCAGGGAAATTCCTTTAAAAAAAATATGAAAGGTAACGGAAACCCCTAAGCAGGTCCAAAAAAAATCGTTAGATCTCTTTCCTCTATCACCTGGATTAAAAAGGGAACGTGAAAGTCACTTGGTTGTGTCTGACTCTTTGCGACCCCATGGACTGTATAGTATTCTCCAGGCCAGAATACTGGAGTGGGTAGTCATTCCCTTCTCCAGGGGATCTTCTCAACCCAGGGGCCAAACCCAGCTCTTCCACGTTGCAGGTGGATTCTTTACCAGCTAGCCACAAGGGAAGCCCAAGAATACCAGAG
>SJXQ01007151.1:251967-272171 GCA_006408695.1 Aepyceros melampus
CATATCAAGATAATGTAGGCATATATCAAAAATAATTAGTAATTTAATTACTAATCCATTCCATTCCTTTTTTTGTGGTCATTACATGTTCAGTTTTTTTGTTCATTTTTATTTCTTTTCCTTGATTCTGGATTCATATTCTTTTCTGTCACTTGCTTCTCAGACCCCAGATATTTTCTTTCTAGCACCCATGTCAGCTCAGTCACCCTCCCTCCTTACCTCTAGCTTGTTCTCACTCAGAGAAGATCACTATTGTGATAGCATTCCCATTAAGTTCTGTTAAAATGACCAAAAATGTCTGTAATTTACTCTCAGAATCTCGAGTCACTAAAGAACCAATGTGGGAAATTCCATGGTGGTCCAGTGGTGGGAAATCTGACTGCCAATGCAGGCAACACAGGTTTGATCCCTGGTCTGGGAAGATTCCACATGCTGCAGGGTTAACTCAGCCATGTGCCACAATACTGAACCCATGCTCTGCAACAAGAGAAGCCACCACAATGATAAGCCCATGCCCCACACTTCGAGAGTAGCCCCCACTCCCCCAGCTAGAGAAAAGTCCATGTGCAGTAACAAAGATCTATGTCAGCCAAAAAAATTTTTTTAATTAAAAAATATTTAATTAATTTTTTTTTCTTTAAAAGAACCAATGTGCTCAGCTACCGTTTGCAATTCAGCTCCTAAGAACGAAGAGTTGAGGCAGACAGGCAGCTGCCCCCAGACTGGTGAACAGAATGTGAATCGAGTATGCGCTGTGTGGTGGAAAGCAGGCTGAACATCTGCTACTCACCCATTCAACAAACAGGTACTGTATCCCGCCATACATCAGTTACTCTGCCAGGTGACAGAAGCACAGAGGTCGGAAGGTGTTCTGCTTCCACGTCTAGGAGAAGCAGCGTATCCATCTAAACTACAGACAGTAGCATGTGTTTTAGTTTTAGGTAACAATAAAAGGTAGCACAGAGAAGATGACAGTGACATAGCCTGTGAGCCGCTCCTGCATACGACACACCGATGTGAATTTCATAACTTCAAACAGCTGGGTATGTCAACATGCTCTCTCAACACACAGGCTTTTCTGCCACAAATTAGTGGCACAGTAAACCTCCATAATCGGTGGGTTTTGAGGAAAGCTCTTTACTCAGTAATGTTAGGAAATGATTCCTTAACGTGAATATTTTCTACAACCACAAGGACAGAAAACCACACTTCCACTTTCCCACTCCTGGTCCATCGGATTCTGCCCATCGCTCTGAGGACGTGAGGTCCCCTGGTGTGGGGCAGTGAGGAGATTCACCACCTCTGTCCCTTGTTTCTCACAAACAATTAATACAAGCACCACAAGATTTACAAGGAGGCTCATGTTTAAGACCTTTAACAAAACAACGTTCAAAGGACCAACCTTCACAAGATCCAGCAAATAAATGTAATTCTTTTTAAAAATATATTTATTTTAATTGAAAGGTAATTACTTTACAATATTGTGATGGTTTTTGCCATACATCAACATGAATCAGTCACAGGTATACTGAGTCTGAGTTGCTGAGTGAGAGCACCAAGTTATATCCAAAGAGAGGGTTGACTTTACGCTTGGAGAGTGAAAGAGAGCAAGATACAGGCTGTTTTGTCATCTGTTAAAATGTAAACAAAATACCACAGGACTGTTAACAACAGCAAATGAAGAAAATACATTTAAAAAGCAAGTGACACAATGCCTGGTACACATGTAAGCAAGCATTAAATGTTTCCAAGAATAATAATATCATATAATAATATTATTATCATAATTATTAGGTAGAGGAGTGAAAGAGTGTGAAGGATAGATCAGAGATCTTATAAGGAGAGAAGAAAACACTGAGACGAAAGAAACGAGAAAGATGTCATAGGGACGTAAATGGAAAGGTTAACAACATTCAAGACATACCAATCCTTGAAAAAGAAATAATCCCCAAAGCTGAAAAGTTGTGACATGTGCTCTACCCGTCTAGTCGGAGAAGGCGATGGCATCCCACTCCAGTATTCTTGCCTAGAAGATCCCACGGACAGAGGAACCTGGTAGGCTGCAGTCCATGGAGTCGCGAAGAGTCGGACACGACTGAGCGACTTCACTTTCCCTTTTCACTTTCATGCATTGGAGAAGGAAATGGCAGCCCACTCCAGTGTTCTTGCCTGGAGAATCCCAGGGACGGGGGAGCCTGGTGGGCTGCCATCTCTGGGGTCGCACAGAGTCGGACATGACTGAAGCGACTTAGCAGCAGCAGCTACCCATCTAGCATGCATTGTGAGATCTAAATAAAATAATACATAATATTGAAAAAGAAATAATCCCCAAAGCTGAAAAGTTGTGACATGTGCTCTACCCGTCTAGTCGGAGAAGGCGATGGCATCCCACTCCAGTATTCTTGCCTAGAAGATCCCACGGACAGAGGAACCTGGTAGGCTGCAGTCCATGGAGTCGCGAAGAGTCGGACACGACTGAGCGACTTCACTTTCCCTTTTCACTTTCATGCATTGGAGAAGGAAATGGCAGCCCACTCCAGTGTTCTTGCCTGGAGAATCCCAGGGACGGGGGAGCCTGGTGGGCTGCCATCTCTGGGGTCGCACAGAGTCGGACATGACTGAAGCGACTTAGCAGCAGCAGCTACCCATCTAGCATGCATTGTGAGATCTAAATAAAATAATACATAATATAAAATTAACATGCTACCTATTAATATATACTACTGGCACTATGATAACGACTAAAATGTCAGGAAAGCACAACATACTGAAAACACACATGTCCATGGTTTCAGATCCACAAATGTGAGTTAAATGTCTGGCTAGAATTTCTAACAATAAAACCACGGCATCACATGATAGAATTCAGCTGTGGTGATTACAGACCATGAACTAGAGTTTATCTTTTTTTCTGTGACTACTACAAAATCACGACTGTTGCCTACTCTGCTTGTGATAAAACTTTTGAATAAGTTTGAACCACGGTCCCATTCTGACTATCAGATAATAAGCAGTAGATGCTAACCAAATGTCCCCCTGTAGTAAAGCTTGTGCTTCTAGTGTGCTCAGCTGTGTTTCTTTGCGGCCGTTTGCGCTGCAGCCCGCCAGGCTCCTCTGTCCAAGGGTTTTTTCCCACCAAGAATACTGGAGCAGGTTGCCATTTCGTCCTCCAGGGGTTCTTCAGATTCTTTACCACTGAGCCACTGGGAAAGCCCTATAGTATAGCTAATACTGGGCTATAAGGCCACTCATTTTCATGTCTGATTTGTTAGCTCAAGCCTGCTTCATACGAAGTCCCTGTCCTGGGCCTCAAAGGGAAAATCAGCCATGGTGACCCTTGTGGTCTTCTCTCCGAAGTCTAAAACTTGATTAGGACCCTGAAGGAACTGTTTCAGCATCAAAAAGGACAGAAAGGAAAGTCCACCAAAAATTAGACCTTCATTTGACTGTGAAAGCAGAGATGAAAGGAACACTGCTGTTGATGAAAAAATATACATCATATAAAAGCCAAGGGACTATGTCAAACTCAAAAAATTTATCTGCCTGCAATTCCCTCTTTAAACCAGCAGAGCCGGAGTCATAGTCACAATTATGCGAGGTCCATTAAGCAACCGTTTTCCCCTCCTCTTCTCCTTCTGTCCTTCACAGCTCATGTTATCCATCCAAGTTTCAACCGCTTTCGAGAAGAAAAACCACCATCAAGATAAAAGCACAAAATTCCTATACCTCACAACAGTAATACTCATTTCCTCAGGCAAAAACATTTCCAAGCAAGCCCAGGACACAGAGAGACTGTGGTGTGTACTTGTACAAACATACATGCATATATTCTTGCAGACATGGGAGGGAACATAGAAAAGAGGTGGAAAAGCAGTAACACCAAAGAGTCTTATCAAAAAGGTCCAGTTCTTTAAGTTCAATGTAGAAGGTCACAGGGCCTCCGTCATCTCTAAGAATAAAATTTTTTCTAACCCAGTACACAATATGTAAAACATATAGATATTTTTATAGAGATCGCTAATTCCTGCTTTTGTGTATGAAAAAAATAAACACTATTGATAATGTTATGGAACATGTAAAGAGCATAAAAAATAACAAATTCTGTTTAACCTTGAACTAAATACTTTAAAGAAAACTCAGAACTAGAATTTTTTTTAATTTGCAAATGAATATTAATGAGCACCAACTGCCACTTGTGTTGTAATAATTAATTATTAAATATAGGCCTTTGATAAAAGAAATGCAAATAAGTTTAATGTACATCACCTAAAATATTATACAAATATTAGTGATACCTCTGATGACAATGACAGAAACAACAACAAAAAAAACAGTATAATGATAACTTTTGAAAAAGAAAAACAGGCAAGAGCCAAAATTACATATTCATTATGTTACTTGGCCATATTAAAAATTATACACATTCATGTTCTTAAAAACACATATATAAGAATACTCTTTGCAGCTTTATTAATAATAACTCCACACTGCAAATAACTCAAAGTGTTATTTGCTTAGTTGTGTCCAACTCTTTGTGACCCTATGGATTATATAGCCCACCAGGCTCCTTTGTCCATGGGATTTCCCCGGCAAGAATACTGGAGTGGGTAGCCATTTTCTTCTCCAGGGGATCTTCCTGACCCCAGGGATCAAACCTGGGTCTCTGGCATTGCAGACAGATTCTTTACCATCTGAGGCACCAGAGAAGCCCGTAGAAATAACCCAAAGGGTCCACCAATAAGAAAAGTATGACACATATAAATAAAATATTACACAGTAATTAAAACATAACAAATCCCAGCTACACCTAAAAATAAGGATGAATCTCATAAACTATTACATAGAATGAAAGTGTAACAGGAAAGAACCTTTTGTAGTCAAATTACAAGTTAATCACTAAAGGGATGTTGCCGGTAAGTTATATATAATGGCCCATCTCTGGGAACCCTGCCTTCCAGGTAATGAGCATTAAGCTACGATACCTTTGTTCAGCTCACAGGAAACATCCTGACCAGGCCCACCAGTGAATGACAGCAGGGAGGAAGAAATTAACAAATCCCCTCTGGAGGTTGATGGGAACCAGGAAGCGCTTGACTTTTCTCCTCCCCTTTTAGTATAAAAGCAGCCTGAATTGTAACTCAGGCAAGATAGTTCTTGGGTGGGCTGGCAGGGCCTTCCACCATTTTCTTGCGTTGCTAGTTTTTCCAAATAAAGTAGTTATTCCTTCTTTCAACAACTCTTCTCTGGATTTATTGGCCTGTTGTGCAGTGAGCAGTAAGTGCAAGGACTTGGTAACAGATTTCATTGGGCCAGTCAAGGAGCCTTGCTGCTTGTGGCCAGCCTATCCCAGCTGTGGGATTCTCAAGTCAGGCCCTAGCAGCAGCAGCAGGGACCACTTGTCCTGAGCATCTGCCCTTCAAAGTTCCCAAAAGAGACCCCGCTGCTCTACAGCGCTTGACAGTTGGAACAAGACATCAACAAGCCACTGGGCTCCATGCAGTAAGGTAAGTCACTCTGGTGTGTTCAGCCAGAAACTTTATTTCCTTTCTGTCCAGGGCTTTTTCTCTGGAATAAGCCAATTTGTTTTGTATTTAAGTGGGGCACCATGTTGGAGAGAGGAAAGAGTTGTCGGACTCTTACCCACAGACTTGTGAACCAGCTTGTTTCTTTGGATGCACACGTCTGTGCGTGTCATTTGTGTTTAAATGACTGCCCTAATGAAACCCATCTACAAAACAGAACCAGATTCACAGACATAGGGAACAGGCTTGTGGTTGCCAAGTGGGAGTGGGATGGAAGAGGGATAGATTGGGAGTTGGAGATTCAGTTCAGTTCAGTCGCTTAGTCGTGTCCAACTCTTTGCGACCCCATTAATCGCAGCACGCCAGGCCTCCCTGTCCATCACCAACTCTATTAGCAGATGCAAACTAGTATATGGAGAATGGATAAAGAACCAAAGTTCTACTGTATAACACAGGGTTGTTTTGTTGCTGTTCAGTAGCTAGGTTCGGAGAAGGCAATGGCACCCCACTCCAGTACTCTTGCCTGGAAAATCCCATGGGCGGAGGAGCCTGCTAGGCTGCAGTCCATGGGGTCGCTAAGAGTTGGATACAACTGAGCGACTCACTTTTACTTCTCACTTTCATGCATTGGAGAAGGAAATGGCAACCCACTCCAGTGTTCTTGCGTGGAGAATCTCAGGGACGGGGGAGCCTGGTGGGCTACCGTCTATGGGGTCGCACAGAGTCGGACACGACTGAAGCGACTTAGCAGCAGCAGCAGCAGCAGCTAGGTTGTGTCCAGCTCTTCGTGATCCCATGGACTGTAGCCGACCAGGCTCCTCTGTTCTCCGGGTAAGAATACTGGAGCAGGATGCCATTTCCTTCTCCAGTAGATCTTTCTGGATCAGGGACTGAACCCGAATTTCCTGCACTGGCAGGCGGATTCTTTACTGTTGTCACCAGGGAGATCCCATAACACAGGGAACTATATTCAGTACTCTGTGATAAACTATAATGGAAAAGAAAATTAAGAGTGTGTATATATATATAATATATATATAACTGAATTGCTTTGCTGTACAGAAGAAATTAACACAACATAGTAAATCAAGTATACTTCAATAAAAAACAAAGAATTTTGAAAGGAAAAAAAATGGGAAGGTTTCACCTATCTCTAAAGAAAGTCCTCTGAGACACATTTTGGATAAAAGATCTGCCTACAGCTATGAACCCCTGGGTGAGAGGAAAGTGATATTCTATTAAAACGACGTGTGGCCACAGCACCTGTTAGGATCTCCAGGAGGGGCTGAGGCAGGGTTATCTCGGGCCCCTGTGCACGATGGACTGCTACCCTTGCTGTGTTAACTACGTCATTTATGGTCTCCTGTGACACTGGTATAAGTAAGACCTCAAGACCACAACTTAAGTTTATTTCAGATTCTGATAGTTCTTCAGTTTTTTATTTTGTTTGTTTCATTTTGTTTGGTATTGTTTATACATTAACAACCAAGTCAGTTTGGTGATACTTAAAACTTCTACTGATGTCAAAGGGAGGAAAGGCACCTAGAGGGAAAAAAAAAAACCTTTCTATTCCTGACTCAGAGCGGGACATTCTGAGGAAGAACAGAAAGGTCCCACTTGGTTCTAAGATGACCAAAAGCTACAAACAGAAGTGCTTTTTCTAGAAATATCAGTAAAAACGGTTTTGCCATTTGGACAGGTGACCCTGACTTGTCCCATCTGCCAGAAACCCAATGTGAATCCAACCTCTTTTGTAACTTTCGGGTTTTACATTGTTGTACCTGATTCATGTTTAAAATTCTGGAATGGGAACTAGGAGGTACCGGTGTCAGTGTGTTTGTACAGGCGTTACAGATGTGTGACACTGCCAAAATTAATTTGTAAAACAGCTCTATGTAACTGGCTTAAAGGAAATTAAGTGCTTATATAAATACTGAAATTAAAAAAAAAAAAAAAAACAAAAAACACCTGTCCAGGATGAGTTTCAGGTTCACATGATCTAGGAAATATTTAGTATTGAATTAATATTTCATATTAGACTTAGCTTAAGCTTGTTGGTTGAGACAAATGTCTTTAGTCATTAGATATAATACTTTTATTATACCTTTTAAAATCAAATAAGACCTTAGTTGTATTACAAAGTTTGTCAGCAAGAAAAAAAAAAAAAGGACAGTGCTTTTAAGTCAATGAAATAGAGGTAAATAAGTAAATAGTTGTGGGTAAACTCTATGGGAATATTGTTTTGGGAATGCCTATCTACAACAGTCTCTCCAGACTTTTGTACTTGAAACTAAGTTCTAAGACAGGACTGAACTTAATTAAGAAAACAAATCTTACAGGTAAAGTGCTATAAAACCTGAATTTGGTTCTCTACAAAGACAAAAGTTTTCTTAAAATATTGAACTGCTTTCAGTAATTGTTTCTTGAAGTGATGTGAATTTGCCATTGAGATCTTTTATCACTGTTTAAAATTTTTAAGTTTGATATATTTGACAAACTTCCCAAAGATCAAGTTCTTAGTGAGGTTTATTTGACATCTGGTTAACTTTGGGCTTTTCCACAAGGTCTCTGGACCATCTCAAATTACTTCTTTCTCCATCTCAGAGACAGGAATACTAAAGTAACTGGGCTCATCTGGTGTGCCGACTGCATAGGAGGCATTATTAAATGAGTGGTGAGAAAACTTAGATTGCATTAAATGGGTGAAAGTTAATATACATATTCTAGAAGTTATATGGAACTCCCCAAATCCTGGTAACTTGATAAATAATGTCATAATTTTAGTAATTATCTTAATTTGTCATAGCAGTAATCAAGTTTCTCTTCAATGGCACTGTAATCCCAGCTGGTTGATGCCAAAGCAAAAAGGCACCCTTTTAACAGTGAGATGACTAGTTGCTATCTGTGGTGTTACAATGGCTTTTGAATGATTCTGCAGCTATTTTTGTGAAGAAGCAGGAAAGAAAGAAATCCTTCATGTGAAACATTTGTACTATGATCAGGGAAAATAAGACAAGGAAAGGAGAGTGAGGACATGTTGCTTCAAACCTTAATTCTGCTGGCTGAGCTAGCTGTCCCAGCCATTGTGATGGTTACACCAATATGTCCACCCTTTCTATTAATACTGCCTTCTGTTCCCATCCAGCCTTGGTTCCTGGCACTGGGATTTAGGGATCAATTAGAAAATCCTGTGTTAGGTTCTGGGGCACAAGAAATGTGTCTGGTATCATTATCTAAGACCTGACAGGGCATCCAGTTGGAGCCAGGAGCCACTTCTGAAACAGGGCAATTTTCCTTAAGCCATTATCTTGCTGCTAAGTCGCTTCAGTCGTGTCCAACTCTGTGCGACCCCATAGATGGCAGCCCACCAAGCTCCCCTGTCCCTGGGATTCTCCAGGCAAGAACACTGGAGTGGGTTGCCATTTCCTTCTCCAATGCAGGAAAGTGAAAAGGGAAAGTGAAGTCACTCAGTCGTGTCTAACTCTTAGCAACCCCATTGACTGCAGCCTACCAGGCTCCTCTGTCCCTGGGATTTTCCAGGCAAGAGTACTGGAGTGGGGTGCCACTGCCTTATAGGGTCCTAAATGCAAACACCCACCCAGCAGCGCTTCTCAGACTTGCTTAATTGGAAGGATCGCAACCCTCCTCATAGGGAGGATTCCATACACTGAAGCCCACTTGGCAGCAGCAACAGCTGAACCAGCTGGGAGCCCAGTGAGGGAAGAAGGCCTTTACCAGAGGACGACTTAATGGTGCCTCCTGGCAGGGCTCTGAAAGAGGAAACCAACACAAAAGTTGTGAACAAAATTTTAAAAATTCAACAGAACAAATGAGGACCTCTCTGAACTTCTGGAAAGGGTTTATCAGGCTAAGACATCATAATAATGCAGATCCCGAGGCCCTTGAAAATAGTAGAATGTAAATTTGACCTTCCGTGGCAAAGTGCTGCAGATACCAGGAAAACGGACAAAAGCTAGATGGTGTATTTGGAATGAACCCTTCTCAAGTGGTAGATGTTGCTTTTAAAGTGTTCTATGTGGAACAACAATAGGAAAAGATACAAAATGAAAACACCACTTCTTTGGCAGTGGCACTGGATTCCCGGAAGGCAGTAACTCGCCATTGGGGAGAGAATAATATGCTTACAGTAAGGTAGAGAAACACGGAAAAACAGCCCTAGGCTAAAACAGAAGAACAATAAAAGACAAGTCTCTTATAGTAAAGAGAGGAACACCCGAAATAAAGTGGCCCAGGGGCTCTTCAGATGCTTAGTTCCACACAGCAGCCCCAGGTAAAACTGACCGTGGGGAATGAGGGATTAATTTTCTGATAGACCTCACCCTGAAGTTTTTTACCGGAATAGCCTGATATACGATCCCACCAGAGCACACTTTAAGTCTACAGATGGCATGCATGAAAACCCCAGAAAAGGAGACAGAGCTCTTTCCTCCAAGGTCTTAAAAACAACCCAAAGACTGCGGTCAAACCTTTCCAGATAAGGACCAAGCACAGGAACCTGCCCCACTGAGGACTGAAACAGACTTTACTCAAATGCCCTGAACAGTAATGAATTTCAGGTAACTTGCTAGTGTTTCTGTGGACACTTTATCAAGATAGTGCTCAGTGCGCAGTCACTAAGCCATGTCCGACTCTTTTGCCACCGATGGACTGAAGCCCACCAGGCTCCTCTTCCATGGCATTTTCCAGGCAAGAAAACTGGAGTGGGTTTCCATTTCCTGCTCCGGGGGATCTTGACCCAGGGATTGAATCTCTTGTGACTCCTGCACTGGCAAGTGGATTCTTTGTCAACACCCAACCTGGGAAGCCTTTTTCAGGATGAGTGGAAGCATATCCAAACTGGACAGGAAATCTCTGAAGTGGTTAAAGTCTTTCCTAGAGAAATTATCCCCTAATTTGGATTAAGGTGTTAAAACTACATTGATCTGGAGACCACAACCAACAGGAAAAACCAAGAAAATGAATCTTACATTAAAAAAAAAATCACTAAAATGTTATCAACAGACTAGTTTGGGATGAGGTGTTGCCAGTTGCCCTGCTACAAATCAGTGGTTCCCAGAAGCAGGCTTAAATTATGCCCCTTTACAACACTGTATGGCCATTCCAGGTGTCTGCCCAGGCAGGAGCATCTGTAAGTGCTAGAATACCTAACAGGTGCCAATTACATTAAAACTTTGGACACCATACTGTTCATGAGTTTGCCTCTAACAGGTCTGCCTATCCAACTGAAGTAGATGGTATTAATAATTCTACTATGGCTGGAGAAGGGGCAACCAATCGGTTTAATTTTGAACAAACAGCACAGGAATTTAGTATATGTGTTGGGAACTGGAACCAAAACCCCAAGTTCAATTATGAGTCAGACAACACACTAAGAGGTTTCACTGGGTTCAAACAGCTGTAGCTAAAAAAGGACTGACTAAAGATTCTAAGGAACATTTCATCATCTCCGTTCAGCAGGAAATAGCCAGAGTGATCTTCGTTCCTTTTGCCACAAGATTGTGAAATGGGCATTGATAGTGGGGGATTGTAATAGGAAGGAACCTTTTGTAGTCGTATTACAAGTTAATCACTAAAGGGATGTTGCTGGTAAGTTATATATAATGGCCCATCTCTGGGAACCCTGACTTCCAGGTAATGAGCATTAATTAAGCTAAGATACCTTTGTTTAGCTCACAGGAAACATCCCAACCAGCCCACCTGTGAATGGCAGCAACGAGGAAGAAATAAACACATCCCCTTTGGAGGTTGATGGGAACCAGAAACTGTCTGACTTTACTCCCTCCCCTTTTGGTATAAAAGAAGCCTGAATTCTGATTCTGGCAAGGTGGTGTTTTGAGCGTAAGTCTACTATCTTCTCAGTTTGGTAGCTTTCTGAATAAAGTAGCTATTTCTTGCCCCAACAACTCATCTCTCAATTTATTGGCTTGTCCTGTGGCAAGAGTATGAATCTGGACTCTAAGAAACCAGAAACAGAAAAATGGTAAAATATTGTAAAATTTCATCCATATGAAGTTTAACGATAGAAAAAATTAAGATGACAGAAGTGATTAACTCTGGAACAGGCATAGAAATTAGGAAGGGAAGCATAAGGGGTGCTGGACATGTTCTATATTTTAATCAGGGTGGTGATGAGAAGGGTGTTTTTATGCAATAAGCTATTGAGCTATATATTTGAAATTCGTGTCTTACCTCATTTGGGCTCTATCATAAAACACCACAGACCAAGTGGCCTATGACACCAAAACTATAGTTCTGGAAGTGGGACGTTCAAGATCTGGCTGCCAGCAGAGTTGGTTTGTGCTGAGAGTCTTTTTTTTCCAGTTTACAGACTCCTGGCTTCTCATTGTCCCTTCACATGGGGAAAGGGGCAAGGGAGTTCTGTGGTATCTTTTATAAGAGTATTAATTTCATTCACCAGAGTTCCATCCTCATGAACAACCCACCTCCAAAAGGCCTTATCCCTTAATACCATCACATTGGGCATTAGAATTCCAATATATTAAATTTCTGGGGGTACAAACATTCAGACCATAGCAATTAGTGTATTTTGTAGCATATAGGTTTTTAAATAACAAAAACCCCAAGAAAATAAAACTTTGGAATAGATGAATGAGCAATTTGTCAAACCCACAACATAAAAGTAAACAATAAAATTTGACAAAATCATCAAAAACAACCTTTTAAGGGCACTGAAAATGGACCAAAGGCATGTTTATTCAAGAAAAGCTGCTGAATCTTAATAAAAATAGTGGGATTCTGTAGATTTTAGCTTGGCACTCAAATCTTGGGCACTCCCATGCCCATTCCCTCCCCAGCTCCACAGAGCAGAAGTGCTGTTGAGGTGGGCAAGTTGTGAGGATCAAAGCTCTGCTTATTCAGGACCAATTTTATTTGGAGCAGAACATGGAACACTCCATGCCTAGGGGTGTTAAAAACAAAAGTGATCCTGAAGGCAAACAAACAGGGAAGGACAACCCTGCAGCTAGCCTGAAATCCCATAACTGATGAAAGTAAGCAACAAACTGGCAGGCCAGCCAGACAATTAATAGTGAGATCCAGGGAATGAGAGTGGGCCTTGACATCATCTTACTCATCTCTTAATGGTAGGGAAGGCCGTTCAGACTCACAAAGCTGTGCACACCCTCAGGAGAGGCTGGATAAAACCCTAGCAAGATACTTCTTCCTGTTGAGCATGAGACCTTACCAACACACACAGCAAAATTTATGACAGTCCTATAAACTGGCTGGGCTGAGTCATTCTCCAAATCATACAGAGAATCTTTAACTTAGTGGCTCAAGGTGATCAACAGCCTCAGATCAGTGTTTGGTTAAACACTGAGCTATTTCTGACCCAGGGGCGATTCCTAGGAAGCTAGACTTAAATACAAAAGCTGGAGGGGTTGCGGCTGAGAGGGTGGGGGGGGGGAGGGGGGGCAGCGGTGTAGGAAGACAGGGTAGAGCTATCAGTGGCCACACGTTATAGAAGAAATATGCTCCACAGCATTAGTCTAGGAAACTAAAAATATTTTTTAAAAACAAGAAACCTTAGAGTTATGAAGGATATGGATCTAAATAGAGCTGCTATGATGTATTCCCTAAAATGTGTAATTTTAAGCAAAAAATTATGAAACATGCAAAAAAATTAAAATTGGCCCATAAACAAGCAAAAAACAGTTAAAAGAAATGATCACTATGCGGGGACAGATGTTGGACTTAGCAGATAAGGGCTTCAAAGAACTATTATAAATACGCTCAAAGACTTATAGAATAAAGTTTGACATCATGATTCATTAAATACAGAGTATCAATAAAGAGACAGGAATCACAAACAAGAACCAAAGCTCATTAAAATGAAAGAAAATGTCAACAGACAGTAACTTAAATTCACATGAAGAAATAATGCTGGTAAAGGTAATTATGTAGGTAACTGAAAGAGACTATTTAAGTATAGCTTTTGTATTTCCTTAAGCAATTTAAAAGAACTGTATATAACAATAACCATAGAATGATATTGCAGGTCATATAACATATGAACATGTAATATAATAATAATAGATATACTAATAATGGTATAAAGGAAGAGGGGAGGTGATGGAGTTGCAGTGGACCAAAGAAATGATACCACACAGGAAATAACTCAACCACACAGTAAGAAATGAAGAATAATGAAAATAGTAAACAAACAGGTTTATACATGGGCTTCCCCAGGGCTCAGATGGTAAAGAATCTGCCTACAATGCAGAAGACAAGGGTTTGATCCCTGGGTCAGGAAGATCCCCTGGAGAAGGGAATGGCCACCCACTTCAGTATTCTTGCCTGGAGAATTCCATGGACAGACGAGACTGGCAGGCTATGGTTCATAAGGTCATTATAGTCCATAGGGTAACAAAGAATCAGACACAACTAAGCAGTGAACACTTAGAGGTTTATACACACAAACACACACATACACACATATAGGTATGTATGCTTCCTCCTTTCAGTCTTAACTTTATAAAACATAGATTGTGTAAACCAGTAATTAGAACACTGCATTGTTGGGTTTACAAGTTTTATATATACAATATATATGATAGTAGTAGTACAAAACAGGGTGACAGGGACCTATACTGAAGTAAAGTTTGTATATATCACTACAATAAAGTTAGTATTAAACTAAAATAAATTATAAGGTATGATACATACTTTAAATGCTAGGGCAAAAACTTGGAAAATTATATAGTGAAAACAAGCAAAAATTAAAATGATATGCTAAAACACTTTTTAATACAAAGCAGATAGTAAAGAAAGAACAATGGAGAAAAATATCAAAGTGGATACATAAATCTAACCATATCTGTCATAACATTAAATATGAACGGATTAAAATCTCAACTGAAAGGTAGACTGCATTTTAAAAAATGCAAGCAGATGGGACCTGTGAGAGGCACACATTAGATTCAAATACAAACTGAAAGGAAAATAATTTTAAAATAAATACAAAAGTAATAAGCATAAAAGAACTGGAGTGAGTATATACTATCAGAAAAAATAGTATAAATCAAAAGATTTACTAGAGACACAGGGAGTCATTTTATACTGATCAGTCAGTCCATCAAGACAATAAACCATGTATATACATATACACATCCAACAACAGAGCTACAAAATACACGGGGCAAAAACTGACAGAACTGCATGGAGAAACTGACAACTCAGCACTGATAGCTGGTGCTTTCAATACAGACAGAACAGCAGACAGAAAAATCAATAACTGACCTAACTGATACATAGAGAACACACTACTCAAAATAAAAGTACACGTTATTTTTAAGCACAAAAATACATTCACCAAATTAGATCATATGTTAAGGCCACAGAATAAGTATCAATAAATTTAAAAGGATTTAAATCACAAAAATTGTATTTTCTGTATTTCTAATTAAAATAGAAATCAAAACAAAAGAAAATCTGGGAAATCCATGGATACTCTGAAAGAACTCAACATACTTATAAATATCTCATTAGTCAGAGAAGTTCTAACATAAAATTTTACAATATTTTGAACTGAATGAAAATAAACCTACAATATATTTAGATTTATAGGCTTACCTAAAGTGATATAAATACTTATGCTAGAAAAAAAAAATCAAACCAATAACAGAAGCTTCCAGCTTATAAAAAGTAGAGCATGAGCACCAAAAGTGAAGTTATATTCTAACATAGGGACTGTGGTGATTGTCACAATGTAGCTTATTAAAACTCATTTAATTATATGTTTAACATGGGTTTATTTTATAATTATACTTGAACAGTGTGGTTTAAAAATAAGTTTATATACCTTGTTTTATGTCCTTGGATATGGTCCAGTGTTTCTTGGTTTATAGTGTATGGGAACATGAATTATCTCTTGGTTTACAGTACATGGAAACTTGAATTGCTTCTTGGTTTATAGTCTATGGGAACTTAAATAGAATTTGTATCCTGCTGTTATATGAAAATTGTACAAATCTTAATTATGCTGAATTGGTTCACAGTGCTTTCAGTTCTATGTCCTTCTACATTTCTGTCTATTCATCTATTAATTTTTGAGAGTTTGATATTAAAACTCCAACTAAAAATCTTAATTAATCTACTCTAATTGTAATATATAGTGGAACTATATGTAACTTTTTCCTATACTTTCCAAGTCTCCTGCATATGTGTCACCATACTTTCACAATTTAAAAATAAAGAAGATTCCCTAAAAAAAAAAAAAGATAAGTAACAAGGATATACTGTATAGCACAGGGAATTATAGCCATTGGCTTAAGATAACTTTTAAAGAAGTATAATCTGCAAAAATACTGAGTGATAATGCTGTATACCCAAAACAAATATAATATTATAAATCAGCTATAAATATATTAAAAAATGGTACATGTAAAAATGACTATAAAGAAATAAGCCGAAAAATGTCATTATGTTAAAATGGCACGGTTATTTTTTCCTGCATTTTACTTATTTTTATTAAAACAGAATCATTATAATTTTTAAAATTAAAAATAAGCATTAAGTTTCAACTTTTTATGCACATTGGATACTGCATTAAAATGTATTAAAGGAGTCTATAGATGGCCTCTAATTTAACTTCCTGCTTGAAGAATAAAATTAATTCACAAAAAATAAGATTCTAATATAGACTAGAGTCCCTTGGACTGCAAGGAGATCCAACCAGTCCATCCTAAAGGATCAGTCCTGGGTGTTCACTGGAAGGACTGATGCTAAAGCTGAAACTCCAATACTTTGGCCACCTCATGTGAAGATTTGACTCACTGGAAAAACCCTGATGCTGGGAGGGATTGGGGGCAGGAGGAGAAGGGGACGACAGAGGATGAGATGGCTGGATGGCATCACCAACTCGATGGACATGGGTATGAGTGAACTCCGGGCGTTGGTGATAGACAAGGAGGCCTGGCGTTGCTGCGATTCATGGGGTTGCAAAGAGTTGGACATGACTGAGTCACTAAACTGAACTGATTCTTAAATACCCTAATAGAGATAAAAATAATTCCTTTTGGCTTTCCTCACTTAAGAGGCTTCTTGAAGCACCTATTCATTTTAGAAGTTTCTTCCTGGTATCTAATGTCTATCACCTTTGACATAACTTCAATTCATTTCAATACAATGGATATTCTGAGATGTGTGTTTACATCCTAGTTTTATCACTGACAACACAAAACAACATGCTGGTTCCAACTCTTCATCTGTACAATGGGGGAAAATGATATTTTTGCAAGGACTAATGATGTAATACACAAAACATGCTCAGACTAAATGCATTTGAACTGTGGTGTTGGAGAAGACTCTTGAGAGTCCCTTGGACTGCAAGGAGATCCAACCAGTCCACTCTGTAGGAGATCAGCCCTGGGATTTCTTTGGAAGGAATGATGCTGAAGCTCAAACTCCAGTACTTTGGCCACCTGATGCGAAGAGTTGACTCATTGGAAAAGACCCTGATGCTGGGCGGGATTGGGGGCAGGAGGAGAAGGGGATGACAGAGGATGAGATGGCTGGATGGCATCACTGACTCGACGGACGTGAGTCTGAGTGAACTCTGGGAGTTGGTGATAGACAGGGAGGCCTGGCGTGCTGCGATTCATGGGGTCGCAAAGAGTTGGACACAACTGAGCGACTGAACTGAACTGAAACATTCCCTAAGCCTTATTATGAAAAAACAAAGATGGTAAAATTCCTCTGAAGAAAAGAAATGACAGGAGGGTAATTGATCCAAGTTATCCAAGTCTGTGTTCCTTCATGAAAGGAGTTCGGTTATTTGAAGTGAACTAGATGCAGAAGAAAAGAGTTAAGGAAATAATCTATGACATGTAATTGCTAAAAGGGGTGAGGTTGCCTCTACGGGATTCAGTTCCACAGTGAACAATAGCTTATACTTGTACAAGCAACAGAATCGCTTTTAATAGATGACATAAATGTTCAGCCATGTCATGGATGAATAGACATTAACATGTTCAATTGAATAAACTGGTTGCTTTGATTAGTCCTACTTGAGTTAATTAAAATATTTTCATTTCTTCTGGTATTCATAGCTCTCTGAACAGTTTACAGAAGCTAGAGATGGATTTTTAATACTGTTTACCAACTGTAAAGTTTTGATGGACACTTTAATAATGCAATACAACTGCAAAGCCTACCACTGGGAGCTATACAAGTCTCAAACCAAACTGAGAAAATGAATTACATGAACACAGCCATTTTATGTTGGCATTAACTTGAGAAAAAGGAGCAGAAAAAGTTCAAAATACAGTCATTTTTATCAGTTAAATAATTTTTCAAGTGTGATAATCTTTCTTAAATTGGTATCTTACATAGTAATAAATGTTTTTGATGTTTTGTGGTTTTCTGGTTGTTGTGTTATCTCAAAAGTGATAATTAGTAAAACTTACAACTACATCTAAACCTCTGTATAAACACTAAAGAATCAACATCTTTCCAAGCACTAGCAAGCCCTCAGTTCAACTGCCAGCTGCCTTGTGGAATTTCACAGGGTTTTCACTATCTGAAGAACCAGAGAAGACTGTGACCTTGTACATGAAAAAGCTCCTGAAACATGAGATAGATTCAATTTTCCTTTGGACTGGATAACCACCCATGGAGAATGCTATAGAAGAGATTCGAGCATTGAACAGAAAACTTCTGGATAAATTTTCAGAAATTTGCAACCTTGAAATCATGTTAGTTTAGTATTTTGGAGACTTCTTAAATTGATTTTTTTTAATTGTTTTGAGGAAAAGGAAGAAGACATACAGACTGATAGACTAAGATATGAAAATAATAAGTGATTTTATTTTTTTCCATTTGCATCTAACATGTTAAATCCAAAAGGAAACACTGAGTATGAAAAGTCCTTTAAAAAACTAAAATTAGAGCTACCTTATGATCCTGCAACCTTAATCCTGGGCATATATCCAGAGAAAATCACAACTTGAAAAGATTTATGCACCCCAGTGATCACTGCAGCACTATTTACAATAGTAACACATGGAAGCAACCTACATGTCCATCAACAGATGAATAGCTAAAGAAGACGTAGTATATATGTACAATGGAATACTACTCAGCCTTAAAAAATAATGACATAATGCCATTTACAACAACATGGATGGACCTAGAGATTATCATACTAAGCATAGTATATATTAAGCTAGACAGAGAAAAACAAACACCATATCACTCATATGCAAAATCTATAAAAATGATACAAATGAACTTATTTACAAAAGAGAAATAGACTCATAAACATAGAAAACAAACTTATGGTTACCAAAGGGGAAAGGGGAGGGGAGGGATAAATCAGGAATTTGGGAGTAACATATTATAAGCTAACACAACATTGGAAATCAACTATGCTGCTACTGCTAAATCGCTTCAGTCGTGTCTGACTCTGTGCGAACCCACAGACGGCAGCCCACCAGGCTCTGCCGTCCCTGGGATTCTCCAGGCAAGAGTGCTGGAGTAGGTTGCCATTGCCTTCTCCAATGCATGAAAGTGAAAAGTGAAAGTGAAGTCACTCAGTCATGTCCGACCCTCAGCGACCCCATGGACTGCAGCCTAACAGGCTCCTCTGTCCATGGGATTTTCCAGGCAAAAGTACTGGAGTGGGTTGCCATTGCCTTCTCCGGGAAATCAACTATACTTCAATCAAAAAATGAACACATTTAAAAAATGTAAGACATTGGGGAAAAAAGCAAACACTGATTCAATACTACTGGTACTCTGGTATTGTATTAAATGCAAACTACCGCACAACTGCACTCATCTCACATGCTAGTAAAGTAATGCTCAAAATTCTCCAAGACAGACTTCAGCAATACGTGAACCGTGAACTCCCTGATGTTCAAGCTGGTTTTAGAAAAGGCAGAGGAACCAGAGATCAAATTGCCAACATCCGCTGGATCATGGAAAAAGCAAGAGAGTTCCAGAAAAACNATCTGTGTGTCTCTCAGTCTGTGTGTGTATCTCTCACTGTGTGTTTGTATCTTTCTCAATGTGTGTGTGCCTCTCTCATTGTGTTTGTTTCTCAGTGTGTGTGTCTCTCTCAGTATTTTGTGTCTCTCACTTACTATGTGTGTGCCTCTGTGTGTGTGTGTGTGTTACCCTCACTGTGTCTGTTTCAGTTTTTCACATTATGTCTCTCTCAGTGTGTGTGTTTCTAATTCAGTGTGTGACGGTCTCTCTCAGTGGGTGTGTGTGTGTCTCTCTCTCAGTATGTGTGTGTCTCTCAGTGTGTGTGTGTATTTCTCTTTGGTGCATGTCTCTCTGCATGTGTGTGTCTCTCATTGTGAGTTTGTTTCTCTCTCAGTGTGTGTTTCTATTTCAGTGTGATGTCTCTCTTTCAGTGTCTTTGTGTATCTTGCTCAATGTGTGTGTCTGTGTGTGTGTGTATGTGGGTGTCTCACAGTGTATGTGTGTCTCTCTCTCACTGTTTGTGTCTCTGTCTCATCGTGTGTGTGTCTCTCTCAGTGTGGTTCTGTCTCTCTCTCAGTGTGTATGTCTCTCACTCAGTGTGTGTGTCCCTCTCTGTGTGTGTTTCTGTGTGTGTCTCTGTATGTGTTTGTGTCTCTCAGTGCCTGTGTGTCTCTCTAAGTATGTGTGTGTCTCTCTCTCAGTGTGTGTGTGTGT
>SJXQ01007151.1:274583-360467 GCA_006408695.1 Aepyceros melampus
GTGCATAAGCATCTGGGAGGCAGGATGGTAATAACAAATAGGACAGTTATAGAGGTATCCCTCCCTCATGGCTGAACCGACTGCCTGAGTGCCATGTCCACCAGGCTCACCATGGCCTTAGCAGTTGCAACTACCCACAAACTGGAAGCAGTATATATTGTGATGAAAGTAATACAGGTCGCAGGCTTAAAAGCCTAGCTCTAGAACTCAGTAACCAAGGCAATCCTCTCAGTTCTCTTCCACTCATTTTCTACCACTGAAGAAGGAAAGGCTCCACTGCTCTGCAGATTGGACCACCCAACTGGTCCATCTCCCTCCTCCACCTCTTGTAACGACACCCCCTCCAAACGGAGCCCCAGTGCCAAGAGCAGGCAGGTCCGTCCAGGGAACCTAGGGGTTGAAGATTCGAGCCGCCCACCCCTCGTGTCCATGGGTCCCAGCCGCGGCCAGCTCTGAAGACTGGCGTCCAGCATCCAGAGACCACCAGGGCAGCTCACCAAACAGTCCCTTTGAATCTTTGTGGGCACCCAGCTCCCTTCCTCTGTCCCGCCTCCGCCTGCACTGCGGTGACGGTGCACTTGGGTTCAGGGGACCTGTGTCAGCTCCAGGTTGGTGGGATTACCCAGATCCTCCAGGCCATTGGGCAATGGGCCGCGAGAGACCAGGGCGCCCAAGATGGGCGGCCAAGACCAGTTGTGATCCTCGCGCGCCATCTGGCGGCCGTCTCGGGAAACGCCGCCGAGGCTTCTCGTGTCCAGTTTAGCCATTTCCAAGCGTGGATGGTCGCATTTCCTGATAAACACAACGAGGCAATCTCGCAGCTGCCAGAAATTGCGGCGCGCGCAGGCACACAGGCACTGGACGTGAACGTGCAACCTCACGGGGCATTCACCTGCAGGCGCACGCAGGACGGCCTCACGTTTGAGAATGTGTCTCCCAGATCAGTCGAGCCTTCCACCCTGGCGAATGCACTGCTCACCAAGGTCTCTGTTCAGTTCAGTTCAGTCGCTCAGTTGTGTCCGACTCTTTGCGACCCCATGAATCGCAGCACGCCAGGCCTCCCTGTCCATCACCAATTTCCGGAGTTCACTCAGACTCACGTCCATCGAGTCTGTGATGCCATCCAGCCATCTCATCCTCTGTCGTCCCCTTCTCCTCCTGCCCCCAATCCCTCCCAGCATCAGGGTCTTTTCCAATGAGTCAACTCTTCGCATGAGGTGGCCAAAGTACTGGAGCTGCAGCTTTAGCATCATTCCTTCCAAAGAAATCCCAGGGTTGATCTCCTTCAGAATGGACTGGTTGGATCTCCTTGCAGTCCAAGGGACTCTCAAGAGTCTACTCCAACACCACACTTCAAAAGCATCAATTCTTCGGCACTCAGCCTTCTTCACAGTCCAACTCTCACATCCACACATGACCACAGGAAAAACCATAGCCTTGACTAGACGGACCTTAGTCAGTGAAGTAATGTCTCTGCTTTTGAATATACTATCTAGGTTGGTTCATAACTTTTCTTCCAAGGAGTAAGCTCTTTTAATTTCATGGCTGCAGTCACCATCTGCAGTGATTTTGGAGTGCCCCAAAATAAAGTCTGACACTGTTTCTACTGTTTCTCCATCTATTTCCCATGAAGTGATGGGACCAGATGCCATGAACTTCGTTTTCTCAATGTTGAGCTTTAAGCCAACTTTTGTTTTTATTTAAAAATGTGTCACTTAAAAACTGAGAGTATTATTGTAAGTCAGAGGCTATACCAGGTAATTTCTTGTATGCATTAAAGATTCATTTTCTTGAATTTAAAATCTGATATCAGTTTGGTATATCTTTTAGGGTTTTACCTATTAAATATTAGATGCACTTAATTGACAAATGTATCAGTGGCAGAGTCAAAATCTACTTCATTCCATGAAAAGAAAGAATCTGTGTAATGTGTATTTTGTTTTGTTTCAATCTATTAAGTCATAACAGCTGTAGTTGTGGTAGCAGTGTTTTTTTTAATCTAATGAATATACTGTCTCTTTGATGTAGCAGTAAATCAGCCAGTTGTCAAAGTCCCTTACAGATTTGATTTTATACTTTTGCTTCAATTACAATTGCTTTCTGTACTGTAAATAGCAATTTTATGTTTAATCATATAGAAAATGGGTGACTGTGCAACATAGGAAAGACACTGAGGAAATCATTCAATCACAGTGGTGGTGGTTGTAAAACTCTATCCTCTTGAATTGTCTATGCTGGATACTTCTCTTTTAAAGTATTCTCTTAATTGACCTCCTGATAAAGTAAGAGTAGATTTTTCCTTAGGAAATGGTTGTTCTATAAAGTATATGCACTACTTATTGCTATGTCAGCAAACACATTGACATGACTTTTGAACCAATAGCTATTTTTTGGTTCTCAGGCTATGGCCTTTGAATATCTGATTTTAGCAGACTACAGGACTTTATATATAAACAGAAAGACACTGTGATCTAGCCAGCTAGGACATTTTCTCTCCACAATCAGTCACACTTTGTGCCTGCACATACAGTCTTGCAATCTCTTTCACAGGATTGTTTTTGTCCAAAAAAAAAAAGGCCATATTGTCACAGAACTATTTCTTCTAGTCCTGAACTTCCATATATTTCTCACATACATGTCATACAATTAATAAATAAAAGTATACAATATATAAGATCTCCCCATTCAGTCTCCTATTTAAAATGAATTATGTATTTTCCTTTCATTTGTAATAACTACTGTGTATTTAGAATGAGTATATTAAGGCTTCTTCTGTGATTTCACTCTTCTATCACAGAAGATAAAAATCAGAATCCCTGAGATATAGGATTTATAGAAGTCAAGTTGAGTGTATTAAAATAAGATATTATAGGCTTGTAATCCATAGACCTTTAATAAATATGTCTTTAGAAGAATCCTCTCAGTAGATTTTCTGACATGTAGCCCCTCTGAGAAACATAATACCATTGCACCTTTTTATATATAGGATTTATAGAAGTCAAGTTGAGTGTATTAAAATAAGATATTATAGGCTTGTAATCCATAGACCTTTAATAAATATGTCTTTAGAAGAATCCTCTCAGTAGATTTTCTGACATGTAGCCCCTCTGAGAAACATAATACCATTGCACCTTTTTATCAGTTCAGTTCAGTCGCTCAGTCGTGTCCAACTCTTTGCGACCCCATGAATTGCAGCACACCAGGGCTCCCTGTCCATCACCGACTCCCGGAGTTCACTCAAACTCAGGTCCATCGAGTCAGTGATGCCATCCAGCCATCTCATCCTCTTTCGTCCTCTTCTCCTCCTGCCCCAAATCCCTCCCAGCATCAGAGTCTTTTCCAGTGAGTCAACTCTTTGCATGAGGTGGCCAAAGAACCTGAGCTTCAGCTTTAGCATCGTTCCTTCCAAAGAAATCCCAGGGTTGATCTCCTTCAGAATGGACTGTTTGGATCTCCTTGCAGTCCAAGGAACTCTCAAGAGTCCTCCAACACCACAGTTCAAAAGCATCAATTCTTTGGCACTCAGCCTTCTTCACAGTCCAACTCTCACATCCATACATGACTACTGGAAAAACCATAGCCTTGACTAGACGGACCTTAGTCAGCAAAGAAATGTCTCTGCTTTTGAACATGCTACCTAGGTTGCTCATAACTTTCCTTCCAAGGAGAAAGTGGCTTTTAATTTCATGGCTGCAGTCACCATCTGCAGTGATTTTGGAGCCCCCAAAAATAAAGTCTGACACTGTTTCCACTGTTTCCCCAACTCTTTCCCATGAAGTGATGGGACCAGATGCCATGATCTTTTTTCTAAATGTTGAGTTTTAAGCCAGCTTTTTCACCCTCCACTTTCACTTTCACCAAGAGGCTTTTTAGCTCCTCTTCTCTTTCTGCCATAAGGGTGATGTCATCTGCATATCTGAGGTTATTGATATTTCTCCTGTCAATCTTGATTCCAGCTTGTGCTTCTTCCAGTCCAGCATTTCTCATCCAAGGAGTAAGCGTCTTTTAATTTCATGGCTGTAATCACCATCTGCAGTGATTTTGGAGCCCCCCCAAAATAAAGTCTGACACTGTTTCCATTGTTTCCCCATCTATTTGCCATGAAGTGATGGGACCAGATGCCATGATCTTCGTTTCTGAATGTTGAGCTTTAAGCCAACTTTTTCACTCTCTTCTTTCACAGTCATCAAGAGGCTTTTTAGTTTCTCTTCACTTTCTGCCATAAAGGTGGTTTCATCTGCATATCTGAGGTCATTGATATTTCTCCCGGCAATCTTGATTCCAGCTTGGGCTTCTTCCAGTCCAGCATTTCTCATGATGTACTCTGCATAGAAGTTAAATAAGCAGGGTGACAATATACAGCCTTGACATACTCCTTTTCCTATTTGGAACCAATCTGTTGTTCCATGTCCAGTTCTAACTGTTGCTTCCTGACCTGCATATAGTTTTATCAAGAGGCAGGTCAGGTGATCTGGTATTCCCATCTCTTTCAGAATTTTCCAGTTTATTGTGATCCACACAGTCAAAGGCTTTGGCATAGTCAATCAAGCAGAAATAGATGTTTTTCTGGAACTCTCTTGCTTTTTCCATGATCCAGCAGATGTTGGCAATTTGATCTCTGGTTCCTCTGCCTTTTCTAAAACCAGCTTGAACATCTGGAAGTTCACAGTCCACATATTGCTGAAGCCTGGCTTGGGGAATTTTGAGGATTACTTTACTAGTGTGTGAGATGAGTGCAATTGTGCAGTAGTTTGAGTATTCTTTGGCATTGCCTTTCTTTGGGATTGGAATGAAAACTGACCTTTTCCAGTCCTGTGGCTTGTAATCTTAGTTAATTAAAGAGACTCTACCTTTGGTTTTTGATGAAACTTAAAATGTAATCTAGCCAATCTGATTTCATGTTTTATCTAGGGTTCATTTTCTGATACCAAAAAAAGTACTATAGATGATATTTCTTACAGGGATAACCTGAAAATAGTGAGAAAGAAGTCAGTTTGTGGGGAGGTGATATATGTATAATTATGGCTTATTTGTGGTGTTGTATGGCAAAAACCAACACAACATTGCAAAGCAATTTTCTTCCAGTTAAAAAATAAATTAAAAAAATGTTAAAGTCTATGTGTGGCTTTTCCAGAGAGCAACATTTCCCATCAAGGTACTAGTCATTTATTTTAAGCACCAAAGGAATAAAATGGTATGCAAATGGAGGTCAGTGGTAGGGGAAAAAGCTCAAAATGGGAAAACAATCTACTATGAATTCTAGTTTATGAAAACAAAGGTACAAATGTTTTATTCACTGTGATACTATAAGAATAGATGCAACTTGGAGAAACTCTCACCATGTCAACAGTATTGATTTTTCTCATATCTTTTAAGAGAAAGTAAAATGTGACATTCCCTACTTACTAGCTACTTCCTTTACAGAAGACACAATGGCGCATAGTCTACTCCATTTGGATGATGTTTTCTGGCTTGTACTGTTTCAGTACTGTTTTACTGTAGTGAGATGGAAAGAACACCAGATTTCAAGTAAGAAAAGAGCGAGTTCTAGTCTCATCTCAATCATTTACTAGTCTCAAGGCCTTGAACAAGCATCTTAATTTTCTGAGCCTCAGTTTCTTCTTCTATAAAGTGTCCTGAGCAGGCTACTTGAAATAATAAATGTGACACCAATTTACAAAACTATCTCTGTATAAATGTAGGATTGATCATGGGCCATGATCATGTTGTTCACCATTATTTTATGAACAGATCAGGTCTTCTAAAACAGAGACAAGACTAGATCTCTCCTAGACCCTGCCACAGCAAACACTCTCAAGGTCCATCCACGCTGCAGCAAATGGCAAACTTTCATTTTCTTTTATGACTGAGTAACAACGGATTACTACTATTATACATACATAATATATATATATGTGTGTGTGTGTATATCACATCTTCTCTATCCATTCATCTGTCAGTGGACATTTACGTTGCTTCCATGTCTTGGCTATTATAAACAGCATTGCTATGAACACCTATGAACATTGCAGTACATGAATCTTTTCAAATTGGTGAAGTTCTTCTCAGATATATACCAGGACTGAAACTGCTAGATTGTGCTATGTGAAATAAGTCAGACAAAGACAAATATCACTTATATGTGGAATCCCAAAACAGAACAAAGTTAAGTCACTTAGCATGTCCAACTCTTTGCAACCCCATGGACTGTAGCCTGCCAGGCTCCTCAGTCCATCGAATTTTCCAGGCAAGGATACTGGATTGAGTTGCCATTTCATTCTCCAGGGGATCTTCTCGACCCAGGGATTGAACCAGGGTCTCCCACACTGCAGGCAGATTCTTTACGATCTGAGCCACCAGGGAAGCCCAAAAATATAACAAACTAGTGGGTAAAACAAAAGAAGCAGACTCACAGATATAGAGAACAAACCAGTGGTTGCCAGTGGGGAGAGGGAATGATGGAGGGGCAATACCAAGGAAGAAAAAAAGGGTCATTACAAGATTATATGAAATAACCTGTGTGAAACTTCTGAAAATTATAAAGCATTATAGAAGTTAAAGAATATTTCATTCAATAAAAAAAGAGCCTGCCATATAACAAAAACAGGCAACAGTTATTGAGAATGTACAAAGTAATTCAAGAAGCTGAAGCCTTACAAGTTATTTTAGTTCTTTAAACAGAGGTTTCTTTCCTGGACAATTAGGTTTTGAGTGCCTTTTGCTCTGTGGAAGGTTCACAAAGATAGTCAAGCTAGAAGGGACTTGAGACATCATCTGGTCCAACCCAATTATCTACTCAATCATAAGACTGAGCTCAGAACTGACTTGCTCAATATGAAGGCAGTGCAGAAACAGAAGCAGACAACACTGCTCCTGACCTGGGCTCTGGTGTCTGTACTACACAGAACAGGCTGAGGTAGCTTTTGTTCAGGGCAAAGATACTGCAAGTACATGTATTTTTGTGATGAAAGGGAGAATTCCAGATCTCTATGAGTAGTTGACTTAGTATCTTAATATTTGATAAAGAAGCTCCTTTCTCCTACAGAGTCTCATCCTGAGGATTTGTCCTTTATTGAAAGAGGCAAAGTACAACACAGGAAGCGAACAGTGATTGGTCTGACTGTAACTGGACTTCAAGATAAGCAGGATTGGGATTGCCAAGGGAACAAATGAGAAGTGGCATTTAGGTCTTTTCCTAAAAGCCCTCCACTTCAAAACTGCCTAGGACGCAGCATTCAAGGTACCATACCTGACACACAGGTACAAGAAAGACACAGGAATGGAGTATGAATTCATTGTCCGTCTGTCTGTCATATATGAAGGCATGCTGTAGCTTCCTCAGCACGATACCTGGAAACAAGGTCTTAATGGCCTTCTTTCTGATTTTCCCTAAACATTTATCTTCAAGGAGGTCATAAGAGGCAGGCCTGTGGGAAGCCACGCTCTCTCTAATTCAATGAGCTATTCCTGGAAAACTTTCAAGGACAAAAATGATGAAACGCAGGGTCGGGAGGAGGCTGTCACCTAACACAGCAGAGTAGGAGGAGTTGCGAACAAGCAGCAAGACCCCAGATTGGAAGTATGGTGGGCTTCCCCTCTCCTAGAGGTCATCACACCTGTATATCAGCAGCTCATCTCCCCTCAACCCTCAGCAGCCTGGTGAAAAGCCAAGAGGCAGTTGCTGCTGCTGCTCAGTCCAGTCTGACTCTTTGTGACCCCTCAGGACTGCAGCCTGCCAGGCTCCTCTGTTCATGGGGATTCTCCAGGCAAGAATACTGGAGTGGGTTAATATCTAATTAATTGACACAAAGACTACCCAAGGAGCCTAACTTCTAGATGCAGAGAAGGCAGAATGGTGATGGTAATGTGTTGGTCCCTGACCACGGCCTTATCAATCTAGAGAATTTCCTGGGGGCATCCTATAAGCATTTTTGGAAGGACCCTGGGACTTTCTGGGTTGTGAAGGCAGTAGGAATTGCAGATGTACAGACTGTCAGATTTTCTCTCAGAATTATATCCCATTCCTAATAACACAAAAGGGAACACCATCAGTGCCAATAAAAAAGGAGCAGCTAGCACCGAGGGTGATCTGTTTCATTATTCATTCTCCTTACCTTACAGCAGAATTTAACCCTAATCAATAGCCCAGAGTTATTGTTGTTGCTATGTCTAAACCTTCCTAGATATTCCAGCTTAAAGTAGGAAAAGAAAGCAGATTTAACAACTCTAACTTTAGGCAAATTAATAAAATCTCACTTGCTGTGAATGCATATGCCTGGTTCAATTTTCAACTTTGTCTTCAGAAGTACTTTGCAGGGCAGAAAGCAGCAGATTGCTCATGGGTGCTGGAGGAGGCTGGAACTGGGGAGTGCACTGGAAGGGGATTAGAATGATTCAGTCCACCCACACTTCTCTGATGTACTGGAAATAGATCTTCTGAAACCACGGGTCAGACTCTTATTAATGCTGCAAAAAAGTTCTAGGCCTAAAGTCATTCAATTTCCTTGGTTCACACTTTTTCAGATGATGCTTCAGAAGCCTGAAGCTCAGTGGCCGTTGCTTCATTGTATTTAGTTCTCACAGGACTTCTGTTAAGAGTCAACCTCATTTCAATTAATTGCATTGGTTACATTATAAAAACAATGGACTAACCCCAACTGGCCAAGCAGCAGCTCCTATTACTGGCTGGCTCCTTTGAATGCACACTAAATTCTATCAATCATTACTCTAAAATGGATATATTCTTTTTCTTAAACTCTGGGATCTTCCATAGAATGTTGGCTATCACACATACAACCCTTTCATTTAAAAAAAAAGGGAGGGGGCACAGTGGGGAGGTTAATTAATATAACAAATATTTATTCCATAACTACAACACTAGCAAAGTAATGCTCAAAATTCTCCAAGCCAGGCTTCAACAGTATGTGAACTGTGAACTTCCAGATGATCAAGCTGGATTTAGGAAAGCCAGAGGAACCAGAGATCAAATTGCCAATACCCATTGGATCATCGAAAAAGCAAGAGAGTTCCTGAAAAACATTTACTTCTGCCTTATTGACTACAGCAAAGCCTTTGACTGTTTGATCACAACAAACCACGGAAAATTCTTAAAGTGATGGGAATACCAGCCCACCTTACCTGCCTCCTGAGAAATCTGTATGCAGGTCAAAGACACAACAGTTAGAACCAGACATGGAAGTATAGACTGGTTCCAAATTGGGAAACAAGTACAGCAAGGCTGCATATGCCACCCTGCTTACTTCTATGCAGAATAAATCATGTGAAATGGCAGGCTGGATGAAGCATGAACTGGAATCAAGATTGCTGAGAGATATATCAATAACCTCAGATATGCAGATCACACCACCCTTATTTATGGCAGCAAGTGAAGAAGAACTAAAGAGCCTCTTGTTGAAAGTGAAAGAGGAGAGTGAAAAAGCTGGTTTAAAGCTCAACATTCAAAAATCTAAGATCATGGCAACCGGTCCCATCACTTGATGGAAATAGATGGGGAAACAGTGGAAATGGACAGACTTTATTTTCTTGGGCTCCAAAATCACTGCAGATGGGGACTGCAGCCATGAAATTAAAAGATGCTTGCTCCTTGGAAGAAAAGCTATGTCCAACCTAGATGGCATATTAAAAAGCAGAGACATTACTTTGCCAACAAAGGTCTGTATAGTCAAAGCTATGGTTTTTCTAGTGGTCATGTATGGTTGAGAGAGTTGGACTATAAAGAAAGCTGAGCTCTGGAGAATTGATGCTTTTGAACTGTGGTGTTGGAGAAGACTCTTGAGAGTCCCTTGGACTGCAAGGAGATCCAACGAGTCCATCTTAAAGGAAATCAGTTCTGAATATTCATTGGCAGGACTGATGCTGCAGCTGAAACTCCAATACTTTGGCCACCTGATGGGAAGAACTGATTCATTGGAAAAAACCCTGATGCTGGGAAAGATTGAAGACAGGAGGAGAAGGGGATGACAAAGGATGAGATGGTTGGATGGCATCATCAACTTGATGGACATTAGATTGAGCAAGCTCTAGGAGTTGGTGATGTACAGGGAAACCTGGCGTGCTGCAGTCCATGAGGTCACAAAGAGTCTGACACGACTGAGCAACTGAACTTAACTGAACAATATGAAACATTGCAAGATAAGCATGTATGAAATATAGCTTCCCTAGGGAGTTGTATTCTTTGGAACTCTGCATTCAGATGCTTATATCTTTCCTTTTCTCCTTTGCTTTTCACCTCTCTTCTTTTCACAGCTTGAAGATCTTTTTTGTACAGTTCTTCTGTGTATTCTTGCCACCTCTTCTTAATATCTTCTGCTTCTGTTAGGTCCAGACCATTTCTGTCCTTTATCGAGCCCATCTTTGCATGAAATGTTCCCTTGGTATCTCTAATTTTCTTGAAGAGATCTCTAGTCTTTCCCCTTCTGTTGTTTTCCTCTATTTCTTTGCATTGATTGCTGAAGAAGGCTTTCTTATCTCTTCTTGCTATTCTTTGGAACTCTGCATTCAGATGCTTATATCTTTCCTTTTCTCCTTTGCTTTTCACCTCTCTTCTTTTCACAGCTATTTGTAAGGCCTCCCCAGACAGCCATTTTGCGTTTTTGCATTTCTTTTCCATGGGGATGGTCTTGATCCCTGTCTCCGGTACAATGTCACGAACGAAGGCATCCTAGATCCCAGCATGTAGCAGATTTTCAGTCTAAATGAATGAAGTGTATGTTTCTTGCATCCTTGTAACCTATATGCTCACCACTCAGGCTGAACAATTCTGCATAATGGAGACCATAAAGTGAAAGGAAAGGGAAAGTGAAGTCGCTCAGTCGTGTCCGACTCTTTGCAACCCCATGGACTGTAGCCTACCGGGCTCCTCCGTCCATGGGATTTTCCGAGCAAAGGTATTGGAGTGGGTTGCCACTTTCTCCTCTAGAGGGTCTTCCTGACCCAGTGATCGAACCCAGGTCTACTTGTACTGCAGGCAGAGGCTTTACTCTCTGAGCCACTAGAGAAGCTCATGGAGACCATAACTGTAGGCTTATTTTATCCAGTTAGCCATCGTTGAGGGCTTTACTAGGATTCCATGCTAGGCTAGTGCTCAGGGCTGGCTCTGTCCACCAGGAGCTCATAGTCCAATAAGAAAGATCAGACAAGTAACTATAATACAAGCCAGACCATACATAAAGGTAGAAAAAGGTAGAAGAAATGAAATGCACACACAAAAGAAAGAAGCAATTAAATCTGAAGGGAATTAACATGCCATTAAACAAACGGGCAAAACTAGAAAAGATAATTTACAAAAGGGAATATGCTCTAATAAAACAAATATATGGGGAAATCTTCAGTCTCACTAGTAGCCAGAAAAATGCTAATAAAAATTACAGAGATATCTTTTTATGATTATTAAAATAGTAAAAAATCCATTTCCAGTCATAATGCCCAATGTTCTCAGTGGTACAAAGAAATGGCTCTCTCACACAATGGGAGTGAAATTGAATAACTCTTTGAAATCCCATTGGTAATAATATCATACATAAAAATGTATGAACTTTATGATCTGGTCATCTCACTTCTAAGAATTGGACCAAAGAAAATAATTCAAAATAAGGAAAAATGTATATGCAATACATGCAATGACTACTGCAGCAGTTATCTGGAGGAAATATAAAAATCTCACCATGGGATTCTCTTACCAAGATCCCTTTTCTACACAAGCCACCTGGTTGTTCAAGTATGACTGACCTTGGTAAAATGTGTCCCTATTTATACAAGCAGCCTAGTAGGCTGCAGTCCATGGGGTCGATGAGAGTTGGACATGGCTGAACAGCTTCACTTTCACTTTCATGCATTGGAGAAGGAAATGGCAACCCACTCCAGTATTCTTGCCTGGAGAATCCCAGGGATAGGGGGAGCCTGGTGGGCTGCTGTTTATGGGGTCACACAGAGTTGGCCACGACTGAAGTGACTTAGCAGGAGCAGCAGCTATACAAGCAGAGTCTGCCCCTGAGAAAGAAGGACCAGTCTCAAAGAGCTGGCTGGACTATCACAGGTAAAGCTGGGGCCTGGTGTGTGGATGTTTTCTTCCATGTGGAGGAAAATCAGAGAGAGCAGATCAGCTGGGGAAGGAAGAAAGAATGAAATTGACACAGACGTAGGACAACACCTCATGGTATTTGCAGCCCTCTTCTGGGGGTCCCCAAGGTCCAGCCAGAAGCCTACCCTTGGTTACTGTGAGATCCCAGTATACTCTGCATGAAGATCCCCTTTCTGCTGGAGCTCATTTAGACTGAGTTTCTGTCACTTAGACCAAAAGGTTATTAACACACATTGGGATGATGCACAACTATTAGAATCTGTGACGAAGACTACAGAAACAAAGGAGAGGAAAGCTTTTTGACCTAATAAGGATGAAAAAGAAATCAGCTACGATGTTACAAGTGTGCTCCCTATTCAAATCACACAGATGGAAAAACAAGCAAGGACTACTCAAAAGTGGTAAAAACTGTGCCCGCAGTAGAATATTAAGTGATTATTTTCTCTATTATCATATGCTGCCTTGCTTTTCTTCATGTTAAGAAAAATTCTGAGTGAGGAGATGACTCACAAACCAAACAACTGTGATACTGAGTGAAACGGTGCTTGTTGCCCAGACAGAGGGCTGATACCAGGCCATGGAACCCAAGGAAAGGATATTTATATTACCTCCACTGGAGAGATTAGAGAAAAAGCCATGAAGGACACAGCATTTGATATGGGCTTTCAGTACCAAGAAGAACAAGGAGCAAGATATCCAGGCAAAGAGGGAAACCGAGATGGAAAGAAATAGAAATAAAAGCTTGGAGGTGGAAGGGCATCATGTTTGGGGAAAGATTAGCCATTCCTTTTGGCAAGGGCAGAAAGACTGAGCAAAGATCAGGTTACATTGAAGAGGTTTTAAACGGACGACCTTTGAGCCACATTGGCCTTGTTGTTTTTTATCCAGTAAACATAGTGATCACACATCTCTAAATTAGTTGCTATGCCTTTCATCTCTAACCCTACTCCTCTAAATCCTGCATTGTAATGCCGGATCTGGGACTTTGTTTTTTTTCAGGGCTTGGCCATTTGGAACCTTTTTAGCTTCTGCCAATAGGGGGCACTAGAGGGAGACCACAAGGTAAAAGAGAAAGGGAAGCACACCAGGCAGATAGAAGCATTTGCTGATTTCACTTTAGCTAATAGGGTTAACTGTTCACATACTATATATATATCCAGAAGTCCCACTCTAAGGTATGTCTTTTAGAAACTCTTCCATGTGCCCTGGGAGACATGTCCAAGAATCGTCATAGCAGCATTATTTATGATAGCAAACTACTAGAATCAAACTAAATACCCAACAGTATATATATATATATATGCAGATGACACCACCCTTATGGCAGAAAGTGAAGAGGAGCTAAAAAGCCTCTTGATGAAAGCGAAAGAGGAGAGTGAAAAAGTTGGCTTAAAGCTCAGCATTCAGAAAACGAAGATCATGGCATCTGGTCCCATCACTTTATGGGAAATAGATGGGGAAACAGTAGAAACAGTGTCAGACTTTATTTTTTGGGCTCCAAAATCACTGCAGATGGTGATTGCAGCCATGAAATTAAAAGACGCTTACTCCTTGGAAGAAAAGTTATGACCAACCTAGATAGTATATTCAAAAGCAGAGACATTACTTTGCCGACTAAGGTCCGTCTAGTCAAGGCTATGGTTTTTCCAGTGGTCATGTATGGATGTGAGAGTTGGACTGTGAAGAAGGCTGAGTGCCGAAGAATTGATGCTTTTGAACTGTGGTGTTGGAGAAGACTCTTGAGAGTCCCTTGGACTGCAAGGAGATCCAACCAGTCCATTCTGAAGGAGATCAGCCCTGGGATTTCTTTGGAGGGAATGATGCTGAAGCTGAAACTCCAGTACTTTGGCCACCTCATGCGAAGAGTTGACTCATTGGAAAAGACTCTGATGCTGGGAGGGATTAGGGGCAGGAGGAGAAGAGGACGACTGAGGATGAGATGGCTGGATGGCATCACCGACTCGATGGATGTGAGTCTGAGTGAACTCTGGGAGTTGGTGATGGACAGGGAGGCCTGGCGTGCTGCAATACATGGGGTCGCAAAGAGTCGGACATGACTGAGCGACTCAACTGAACTGAACTGAACAGTAAAAGAATAGATCAATAATATGCAACATTCCCTAAAACAGAATATTATACAGTGGGGAAAATGAGTTAACTATAGCTACATGCATCAATATAGATGGATTTTAGAAAAAACATTGAGTTTAGAAAAGAATTCATAGAAGGTAATATAGATTATAGAGGTTCCCTGGTAGCTTAGTGGTAAAGAATCTACTTGCCAATGCAGGAGAGGTAGGTTCAATCCCTGGGTGGAGAAGATCCCCTGGAAAAGGAAATGGAAACCCATTCCAGTATTCTTGCCTGGGAAACTCCATGGACAGAAGAGCCTGGCAGGCTACAGTCCATGGTGTCACAAAAGAGTCAGATATGCCTTAGCAACTAAACAACAATATAGATTATAATACTACTTTTATGAAGATTCAAATGCCAGCAAAAGTAAATAACATATGGCTTTGGAATCTATACATGTGTGCTAAAACTACTACAAAATAGGACGGAAATGACAAATACCAAAATCTGGGTCATGGTCTCACCTGGGGGTGGCAAGAAGGTAAGACAGGGAAGATGCATGCAGACACATGCAAGAATGCCAGGAAGATTCTGATTTCGAATACAGGTCGTGGGTCACAGGTGCTAATCTTACTATTATGCTTTGCCATGAACATATACATCACAAATACTATCTTCTTTCTTCTTTCTGTATACTGTCTTCCCAAGACATATATATACATATAATTACATAATAAATATCTTGAAAAATTGATCACAAACTAGCTTATGACCAACAAATAGTGTCCTTAGGCAGTCTCTATGGGCTCTGCTCACAAACATGTCTGTGGCTGAGGGCCAGGAGTGGATAGAAGATGGTGGGCTGGACGCTGGCCAGCACCACGTCCAGGCATCCTATCTGTTTGCTGCATCCTCAGGCATGGCCACTCCTGAGGGAGACCTCTGGCCTAGAAGCCAGGGCCCCTGGGTTTCCGGCTCTGCCTCTAATTACTGGGTGACTTTGGTCAGCCTCCTCCTAGCCTCAGTTTCTCCATTTGTTCAAACGTGGTCAGAACAGGTACTTACTCAGAACCTTTGTTCTTAGTGCTGTTGACTGACCTGGCACCTAGATGCCAAGCTCCACTGGTAGCTCGACCATCCTGCCAAAATGATCTGGGAGACTTTGGGCAAGTTACTTGACTTCTCTCTGCTTAGTTCCTTCAAATGCTAAATGAGGATGGAACTAGTATTTGTCTCATAGGATTTTTGTGAGGATTGAAGGAAATGATACTTGTATATAGCACAGAATCTAGAAAGAGAGAGTCCCTCATAGATGACAGCCACAGTCAGGTAACCACAGCTATGCCTTAGAGGGTGACTTCCCAAGTGCCACACTCCCAAAAGTGACACCTGGCCAGGCTATTTCCAGCTTTAGCATTAGTCATCGCTGGAACTGGTCACAACATTCTTGCCTTCCCCTTGTTACCTCCTTGGCTTGGCATCCAATTCCCTCCAAAGCCAACTCCCACCTCCTGTCCTGACTTCTCCCTCATGTCACCCTGTAACGTGGCTCATGTTGTGGATACTCCCTCTGGCTTCCACCCCACTCCCGTCCCCTTTCTGGGACATCATTTTCCCAACTCTGTCTCTCCTGGGCCAAAATTCTCTTCCATTGAGGTTCAGCAGAAACGGGCCCTCCTCCAGGAAGCCTTCTCTGATTTTAGCAGCTGGGGATATAACCATGCCCTTGCCCCATGCCTCTCCACTCCTCACCCCGACTCCAGCTCTTTGTCCTATCTCAGGATCACAAACTCTGCACCATGGCTTCACAGCTGTTTGCATCTGCCCCAGCCAACAGAGAGACCGGAGAGCAGAGCTGCCCCTGACAGCATCTGACTCTAGTTTCCTGCACCGGCATGAATCACCACTCCACTTCAAAGGGAGCATGCCAGCCCCATTCACCTCCCACATGGATAACAGGCCTGAGGTTTGCTCCACGGCTCAGGCAGTCAGGGACTATGTCATGCTTTCTATAATGAAGCCCATTTGCCTACACATGTCCATGGTCAACAAGAAGTCCCTCCACCTCCCTTGGATGGTACAGGAAGCCCCCAGGTTTACTAGTCCTGGTCTTGGGGCTGCTGCCCCTCACGGTCATGGCTGCCTGTGTTTTTGCTCAGGCCTGTGTGGCCATCCAAAGCCAGGTCACTCTGCTGGTCATCCTACTCCCCTCTGCCCCAAGAAGACAAACCCCTAGGAGCCATCTTGTGGTGAGATTCAGGCTTCTTCATGCTACTAGGAACCCACCACGCCATCACCCTTCCTAGGGTAGAGAATCGAGGAAGGGAAACAGGCAGACAGTGTAACCTAACTCCCAGCGCACAAAACCTCACACCTTGTCCTCAGATGCCCCAAGGTAACCATCCCCATTCAAGGAGATCCTCAGCTAACCTCCATGAGGCCAGTCCTCCACTCTGACCGGAGAACACCAGGAAACCTACTTCCTTCCCCAGTGAATGGTTAAAGAAAGAAAAGGCCCAGACCTTTGGAAAAACAGACCATTTCCTCCCTGGGTAGAGATATGCAGATTTATGGTAGAGCCTGGGGAGAAAATACTTTCATTCCTTCTGCAAAGCCCACAAAAGTCAACAAAACAAGACATCAATTAATTTCTCAATAATTCCATCGTTTCATATCCAGTGGTAGCCAAAATCCAATCCAGTGCACTTTAAAGAAATAATTCTTATCTCCTCCATCCCATAAAATCCAAGCTGAAAGGAGAGAAAGCTGAACAAAGCAAGTAAGTAACAATCTTCAGGTGGCAGAAAAGAAGTCTGTCTCATACATGGGAAAATGGTTGAGATGCAGCCTGGTTACCTCTGAGCTCTGTGGTTGGCTGAGGAATGAGCCCAGAGATATCTAGGCCCTCATCCTAGAGTCTGAGAATGTCACCTGATATGGTACAGGAGCTTCACAGATGTGATTAAATAAAGGGTGTTGAGTTGAGAAGATTATCCAGTTCAGTTCAGTTCAGTTCATTCGCTCTGTCGTGTCCAACTCCTTGTGACCCCATGAATCGCAGCACCCCAGTCCTCCCTGTCCATCACCAACTCCCGGAGTTCACTCAGACTTGCGTCCATCAAGTCAGTGATGCCATCCAGCCATCTTACCCTTGGTCGTCCCCTTCTCCTTTCCCAACATTGCAGTGCAATTAAGTGACTTAATGATTTGATGCTCATAAAGTTTCTTGAGATCCTTAATATTAATAAATTTAACTCTACCACCGATAGCCTTCTACTAAAGAAGGCAGGGTCATGGTTTAGTCTGTGCTATGCAACAGGAAAAATCACATTCTAATCATAAATGTAATCTGTGAATTCTTTAGTGCTCTCCCTCCTTTACAATAAGAAAAATCAATTTTGTATGTTCCTATTGAATGTCTCCACCCATACATTCTACCTACTTCTTAAATTAACAGAAAAACCTAATAAAGAAGCTCCATCTTCATCCACCCCTCAAAGATTCATTTCTACCTTGGCTACCCCCAGTCCCCAACTGATGTCTGAAGCAGCAACAGAAAGAGATGGGTAATAAGTGATTTAGGTACTTTAATCCCCTGCCTGAGCTTCATCTTCTGCAGAATAAGATCATTTCTATCACTAATTAAATAACATGAAATATATAAAATTCTGGACATAAAAGACATAACAATAGAAATGTTAATATTAAAAATTAAACCCATGAGTCACTTAAATTTATAATAATTAAAGATAATAATATATGAAATTGAATGAAACTATTGTTTTTGTTAATAGAATATTAGACAGCGTCCACTCAAGAGTATATTTTCCTTTTGGGGAACTAACTGCCTTTAGATCTTTCTCCTTCAAGAATACCGCAACCAAGCAGATAAAGACAAAATATGTGAAGACAAAGGTCCACATGAAATGACAGGTTCAGAAGGATTCCATTTATTTGAAATTCTTGAATGGAACAGAATCTATCCTGGAAAACATCCCTTTAGGGATCAGCTGGGGGCAAGCACTGACTGGGAGGGAGTTTTTGAGGGTAATGGAAACATAAATCTTGATAGGGATTTAGATTTCACAGAGATAAACCTCATAAAATCTCAGAGAATGTATATTTAATACTGGTACACCATGTTGTACCCGGGCTTCCCAGGTGACACTAGTGGTATAGAACCTGCCTGCCCATACAGGATACATAAGAGACGCCGGTTCCATCCCTGGGCCGGGAAGATCCCCTGGAGGAGGGCACGGAACTCATTGCAGTATTCTTGTCTGGAGAATCCTATGGACAGAGGGGCCTGGCAGGCTACAGTCCATAGGCGTGCAAAGAGTCGGACACAACTGAAGTGACAAAGCATACACACTTTGTTGCATGTAAATTTTACACCAAAAGAAAAAAAAACTATAAGCCAATATAAGTTCTAATTAATGATATGTATGCTTAAGTATCCATGAGAAACTATCCTGGTATCTGAAATTTACTTTGGAATAAACAAAAAAAAAAAAAAAAGATAGAAACGTGGTAAAACAAGTGCAGCAAAATGTTAACATAAAATTCAGGTGGTGAGTGTTGGGTATAAATATAAAGCTTGTTAAAACTTTGCTACATGTTTAAAATTTTCATAATGAGATGAAATAATGAGTGAGAGGGAAAAACGACAGAAGTAACTGATTCATGGTTGGTGTTTCCATCATCACCAGTCACCACCACTCAACAGAAGGAATTATGCCCCAATATCGTTGTTTTTATTCATTTATTTATGGCAGTGCTGGGTCTTTGTTGCTGTGAGGGCTTTGCTCTAGTTGCGGAGAGCAGGGGGTGTTCTTCATTGCAGTGCACGGGCTTCTCACTGTGGTGGCTTCTCTCTTGCTCTGGAGCAGGAGCTCTAGGCGCACGGGCTTCCCTTGTTGCCACATGCAGACTCTATAGTTTAGGCTCAGTAGCTGTGGTACACGGGCTTAGCTTCCCCAAGGCGTGAGGAATCCTCCAAGACCAGAAATCAAACCTGTATCTCCTGTACTGGCAGGCAGATTCTTCACCACTGGACCACCAGGCAAGTCCCCTGATAGCTTTCTAAAGGTCATTTCAGTACATCCTTACCTAACCTGGTCAGCCGTAGTGGAGTTATCTCTATTAGCTGGTGACTACTTTCTTTCAAACTTGTAAAGCAAATCACAAAGTGACATTTACCACATAACATCTAATACTGTGTCTTTCAGTCCTGTCTGTATGTTCTTCCCAGTCCAAGTGTTAAGCTTCTTTAGGGCAGACTTGCTCTCTATTTCTGAATATTTCTCAGTGCCTAGCACTCTGCCTGGCACAAAGCAGATATTAAAGAAACAACTAATAATCAGTGACTCTGCCTGCCATGCAGCAGGCACAAGAGCAAGGGCTGGAGACCACAGCTTACAGGCCAAATCCAGCCCACTAATGGTCTCCGTAAGGGCCATGAACTAAACGGTTGAAAAGGGTCCAAAAAAATGATATTTTATGACAACTGAAAATTACAGCAAATTCAGATTTTTGTGTCCATAATAAAGTTTTATTGAAACACTATCACTTTCATTCATATATTGTCTGTGACTGTGTTACACTACAACATCAGAGTTGAGCAGTTGTGACAAAGATTTTATGGCTCACAAAGCTGAAAATATTTGCTCTTAGTGCCTTTACAGAAAATGTTTGCCAACCCTTGCACTGAAGAAATTATTGACCGATTCCCTAAGAAACACATTTAACGAAATGGTTGCTATTTTGAGGCACAATTGGTCTTGAAAATGAAAAATAAAAAGTACCTAGTTCATCTTTCTTAATTCTTATTCAAATCCCAAAACAAATGTTACATATAAGTTATTCCATGGTGGGGAAATAAAGCTTTTACTCTGTGGTGTCTATATAACCATATTTACAAAACTATATTTTGGCATGGCTGTCTCTTCAAGAGAACTTTTCCACATCATATATATCTCACTTATATTGGAGAATGCATTGAACGGTTTTGTGGATTATACAACATGTTGTTCCAGCTAATTAGTTTACCAGCAATTAAAAATAAAATCATGGCAGAGGGCCACTTGTCAATTTCACCTTGTCACAAATGTGCTTGATGCGCATTGTGTCTTAAATAAAAATGTATCACTAGCAAGGAGAGAGATGTTTTCCATTGGATTTCATTCCATCATTTGGCGTAATTATTCCTGACAATTTGCCCATCAAATTTTCATCCAGAAGGAGAAAAATATTACTTTGTGTTCTCGTGATCACAAGTCTAATTGAGCGGAAAACAAATCTGTTTAAATATGAGAAAAAGACAAGCTACTGTTTTACTCTGTTAAAAATAATATGAGGAATGAAATGACAAGAAAATATGGCAGCAAATAGTACTCTAAATTGTAGCACTAATTTTTTTTTTATCTTGACAATCATGACTTTTTTCATAAAAAGTCAAGATCATGATTTTATATGACAGTGATAAATTGCAGGTAGAGGTTGTTTTCCCATTTTTGGAAAAGAGTAGGTTCTAGATGATGTCAGCTAGTGATCAGAGGGTAAGCAAAAGTTGTTTGGTAGAGAAACAACTATGCCCTGCCCCCAGCAATCTACTGAGAGTGAGGAAAATATGTACCATGTTGCAATTTCAGCTGACAAGAAGCATTAGCATTATCGCACACTTTGTGAATTAGGTAATGATTTAATTAGTACCAGTCTGAATGGTCATATAATGTTGTAATTAGAAGGTTGAAACAAAAATAATTGACAGAGGTGGGGCTGGAGCTTGGTGGAAAATTAACATAACGAATAGAATAGAGGAAGTGGAAACATGTGCCTCAGTGGCCAATTGCAGACCTTGGGGGCATGAAGTATGGCTTTCTCTAGTGTGCCCACCTTAGTCAACTCACTGTGGCTCCAGAAAATTATGCAATCCTTTTTTTTTTTTTAATTGCATTATAAGGAAGTCAGGAGCACTAAATCTTTCCTTTCCCTTTTAGCCAAACGTTAGGCAAATTATTCTACTTTTCCACAGTTAAACCTTATTTCTATGATGGAAAGAAAAGTAAAACTCCACTTGCTTCAAAGTATTAAGTTAGGAATGATGTGGTTCTCAACAGAGGACTGCCTGGTGGCCAGCCCTGGTGGATGAATATACAGAGAAGTTCAGAGAAGGCCTATGAAACCAGATCACAAGAGCCAACAAGTTAGCTGCTCTGTAACTTAACTAGCAGTTGCCTTGTTTTCTGCTAGACTCTGGATCATGGAGTAACCTGTGCATCTATAGACCTACAGACTGTCTTGCTTTTCCTTTCTAGTCTCTCATTTTCTCTGGGTTTAAAATGGGAACCCACTCCAGTATTCTTGCCTAGAAAATCCCATGGACTGAGGAGCCTGGTAGGCTACAGTCCATGGGGTAACAAAGAGTCAGACACGACTGAGAGACTTTTCTTTCTCTTCTTTCTTAAACCTTTAAGCACAAAATTTGCTTCAACCCATCTATGTATGTTAGGGTGCAGGTCAGAAAACACAGACCACTTGAGAAATTTTAGGCAGGAAGGGGTTTAACACAAAGAATCAGTTACTTACAAAAATCACTGGGTAGGGTGGAAGGATGGCCTTTCTTCGACCACAAACAAGAGGCCATCATTGAGACAGCTCAGTTTAGCAAAATGCTAGCAAGGCTGCAATTCAGGATCAAGAAGTCAAAACACAATTGTCTTTAACACCCAGTAATTGAGCCCTGAAACACCAGTGCAGAAAAATCATACTTGCCTATAACCTGTTTGTCAGGCAGAAACAGCTGAAGTTGAAGAGGACTGGCCTCTACCTAATTTCTACTTCCAAATCTAATTGACACTCAGAATCGTAGCCACAGGAGATCTAGGAAATACATAAAGTTTACAGTTTTCTAGTCTCTGCAGCTAAGAAAGAACAACTAGAATGGGTAGGAACGAAGAGTGCGTGCCACTGAGGCTACCATACTATAACTGCCTATCAAACTTCCCAGTTAATATTTCTTCTTTTCTCTTTAGCTGCTTCCAACTGGGCTCTCTACATGTATATCTCAGATTTCTCCCAAGCCACACTCTTTATCTTCCAACACCCAGTTTGAGAGTAACTGTATTGATGGAAGGTCAATGTTATGTGAGTAACAGTGAAGCTGGGAACACTGTTGGGAACACTGTCAGCTGGGAATACTGACAAGACAGGGCCGAAGGCAGAAGAGAGCACACCAATGTTCTTGACAGACCTCTTTTCAACGTGGTTTCATTCTAGAGTGTGGAGAAAACATTTTTCCTTGCTAATCAAGGTTGAAGCATGACAAGCAAAACGTTGCAACAGTTAGCCAAATAGTGGTAGTAGCCTGAAAAAGAAACCGTCCCCCAACAAAAAAGCCTATCAAATATAAAAGATGTGAAAGATATGTAATTGAAGACATATGGCTAAAACAGTGGTATCAACATGAAGAAAAAACATTTTTTTTAATCACAGTGAACTGCACATCTTAAAGTGCAAGGAGGATGAGAAAAGAAGAAAGGGGAGTATCAAGACTAGGACAGGATATGGAAGACTGTGCCAAGAAAGAATTCAGAGGAAATTTTAAATACTTAAAGTCAAGGCTAAGCTCCCTTCTTTGGACACACACCTTGCCCCACAAGCCTATGCGTGAAGCACAAATCCTGGAGGAATCTGATCCACACAGTCACCGCTGCATTTCAGAGCCTTCCTCCACAACCTGAGGCTCAGTCACAGTTCAGAGACCCAGACCAACAGACTAACCTGGATGAAATAATGGGAACTCATGCTAAAGGCGCAAGCACCAAGTGATACACAACCAGGCAGAGCAAGAGAGGTGATACCCAATGGAAAGTGACCAGCTAGCCAAACACAATCCTTAAAGCTCACTGTGGTTGTCTTGACACAGGTTCTCCACAAGCAGACCCTGGGAGAAGTTTGTTTGGGAGGGAATGTGAAGAGCAGGAGAGCAGTGGGGGAGTGAGACCAGGACAGTAACTGGAGAACAAAGGATGTCTGATGAAGCCAAATACCACCATGGGCAACTAGAAGTGAATGCACTGGGGAGACTTAAGAAGCTGGTGAGGAATGCCTACCCCAGAGTCATCCCACCGAAGGCGCAAGGGAGCTGGGCGTTTACACTGCGGCTCTCATTAGGCACTGACAGAGGGTTTTTCAGGTAGGGGTTAATTCCCTCGTACTTCCTGCCTGCCCTATGGACAAACCAGAATTCAGTGACCTGAGAAAATCCCACAGGTGAATAGGTACGGAGCTGGCAGGTAGAAGCAAGGCCACTGGCACTAAAGTGAGGGAGCAAGGGGGCTGTGGGCAGAGCACCAGAAACATTAGCTAGACTGAGTTGTTTAAAATTAAACAAAGCGAATGTATCCAGGTGGCAGTGGTAGGGCTGAGCCTTCAATCCAGTCTTAACACCCTTCGGGATCCACAATGCTTTCCAACACTCTAGCCAGCTTAGACATAAGCTGCACCCTAGATATACTCAGAAATGTAGGACTAGAAGGAGAACAGAGTAGAGATATAAGAAGGACTGAACAGTTGCAGTAAGGTGAGAATGGAAACAGTAAAATGCTACGGAGTAGAAAACCTCACAGAGATAAAGCACAGCTCTAACATTCACAGATAAGAAGTGCTAAAGAACTGAGCTAGGATACAAGGATTCTGAAATTATTTTCCAATCTGTCAAATTCTCTATGGGTCACCATGCAAGTTGTTACGTTTAGTTCTCAGCAGTTACAGCCAAGAGAGAGAAAAAGAAAGTCTATGATTTAAGTCAAATTCTTTTGTTCAACTGCAGCAGAAGATATTTCATATAAAGAGACTGTAAGGCCACTGCCATGTTTTATGAGCTTCTGACCTCTGAACTTGATGTTTAGACAACAATAAGACAGGTACGAAAGGAATTTTATCACCTTCTATGTGAAAAATCACTGCCATTTGTACAACTGCTCGAGCCAGAAACCCAGGTGTCATCCTCGATACTTCCCTTTTTCTCAAGTTAAATTGATCACAAGTCCCGTCCATGTCACCCACTATGTATTATGTGCTAAGTCGCTTCAGTCATGTTTGACTCGCTGCGACCCTATGGACCCGTAGCCCACCAGGCTCTTCTGTCCACGGAACTCTCCAGGCAAGAATACTGGAGTGGGCTCCCATGCCCTCCTCCAGGGGATCTTTCTGACCCAGGGATCGAACCCACGTCTCTTAGTCTCCTGAACTGACAAGTGAGTTCTTTACTACTAGTGCTACCTACATGAGTATGTCACCCATAAAGAACTCAAATTAATTCACTTCTCACTAACTCCATTGCCACTTCTCACTTAACTCCATTGCCACCACCACTGTCCACCAGGTGACTTCATCTGTCCCATGTACTTCAAAGCCTCCCTTGTCTCTCCAGCCATTCTGCCAAATATTTTCCAAATCACACAGAAATGTTTTTCCAAATATAAATGATTGTGTTTGAGTCAGTCCCTGCCTAAAATCCTTCACTTATCACTGCCCTTAGAATTAAACCTGACATTCACTTTAGAGTTTTGTAGCCCTGTGAACCTCAGGGTACTCTACTCCTTGCCTTCTCGCGAAGCAAGTCATCTTCTTCATAACCACAGGGACTTTGTATAGGATGTCTCTCCAAGCCCTTCCCTTTCCCTGGCTAAGTCCCAGCCATGCTTCACATCTCAGCTTAAATGCTATCACCCAGATAAGGCGGGATCTCAGTTATGCTTTTTCAGACAACCCTGAATCTCTCACATAGCACTGCCTTTGTGTAGTTAATACTTGTAAAATGACTGTCTTCTCATTCTAGAATGTAACCCCCATACGGGAAGAGGTGGAATGACCTCACCTGGTGGAAGAGGTCATTTGGTTTTGGTTGTCCTCGGACCTCTAGTGACTCCCATAGTTCCTAACACGTACCACATGCCCAATAAATTTTGCTGACTCACGGGCCAATATCTATAAGAATATGACTAAGGGTACCTCCTTCAGCTAATGACAGACGACGGCAAAGAACTGAAGTTTACCACATGAGAAATGAAAGTGAAAGTTGCTCAGTCATGTCCAACTCTTTGCCACCCCATGGACTATACAGTCCATGGAATTCTCCAGGCCAGAATACTGGAGTGAGCAGCCTTTCCCTTCTCCAGGGGATATTACTAACCCAGGATCAAAACCAGGTCTCCCTCATTGCAGGCAGATTCTTTACCAGCTGAGCCACCAGGAAGCCCTACCTACTACATGAGAACTTAATATTAAATGTGAGAGCAGAAACTTTTCTAACAAACAAGGTTCAAATGATAGAGTGAAAGTGAAAGAAAGTGAAAGTGAAGTCAAGTCACGTCCGACCCTTTGCGAACCCATGGACTGTAGCCCACCAGCTCCTCTGTCCATGGGATTCTCCAGGCAAGAACACTGGAGCGGGTTGCCATAAGCTGGAGGAAATTCAAAGTAAATGGACTCTAAGGCCTGGAGAGTTATGCCAATAATGCAATCTATCAGTTAGAGGTGATCCACAAACTTTGGAGTTTGTAGTCTTGGAAACTTTCGGGCATCATCTAAAAAGCTAAAGAAATTTGTATCTCTAGAATTCAGACTATGATTCAAAAGATAATCTAAATGGAAGTAATCTGAATACTACATTAGAGCTTTCTTTCTCAAAAACCATCAGGTAGTTGTGAACCCATAAAGCAGTAATTCAAGAAAACCATTACTGCTTATGTACATTAAGCCAAAGGGACAGAACCAAAAGTATCAGAGTGACCATTCCAGAAACCTCCTACAGAACTGTGTCTGGGAAAACCATGAATTTTCAAAAAGGCACTAGTGGCATGCGACACATAATTTTTACACATTAGCTGACTGCTGGCTATCGGGGAGTATGTATTATTCAAACAGGGTGCACATTCAGTAATGGGAAGGGTGAGGGGAGATGCTGCCTTTAATTTTAATGTGCCTGACATACTGGAAAAAATTATTGGCATCTGCATGTGTATGACTGAGTGTTTTGCGGAACATGTGTTGTATGCAACACTGTTTATTATCAGGAAATGAAGCCAAAAGCTAAGTTGAAAATGAATGCTAAATTAAAAATTATATAAAATGGAGTGAAATGATTTAATTAACAGATTATAAGTGAAATGCTGCAGTGCAAGAATGAGCTTGGGAGAAAAGAGAAAGAAAAAAATATTAAAGGGCGGAAATCTGTCTTTTCCTGGTTATTTCCTCAGAGGTACACTAATCCAGTCACATGATGTTTGCCAGTTTTTAACCATGGCCTCTGAGACAGTCAATAAGCTTAACTAATTCATTAGTTTGGAGCATAGCGTTTGAAACAAATTGCCTTTGATTTTAAAGTAAAAGAGAGGAAAAAGACCAAAAAAAAAAATTAAAAATAAAAGAAAGAAATAACAGAATTCAATATACTACTTGAACAATCTAGCTCACTATTTAAAAGACCCTAGAAGTATTATTAGGTCCAGTCCTCCTCTGCGGGCACCCCACAAGCCTAACTGGAAGTTCAACAGTTACCTCTCTGGATGAAATGATATAAATATTTATTTACTACCAAGTGTCTTACACTGCACCAGGCACACTGACACCTGCCATTTCAATTTTCTCTTACACTAATATCGTTAGTATGTATTACCGTTATGATGACTCTCTCACTTTAAGGAGGTGACATTATTTGTTAAGGCCATGCTAGAAGGAAAAATCAGAGCCAGAATTGAAATTCAGACATCTTGACTCTAAACCTCATGCTATCTCCTTTTACCATGTTGCCTATTCCAAGAAGCTTTAAACTTAGAAGTCATGAGTACCAAAAAAAATCTTTTTACTATTTAAAGGGACAACTCCTAAGCTTTCTATCCCAAAATAATGCAACATGTTATTCTTCTAAAGAAAATATGACTTACATAATTAGTATCATTCAAAGGTAAAGTGTATTTAAAATAATCTACTTTTGTACCAATCTCATTAATCTAGTTACTGTTTGTATGATTATATCTCCTTTCTTTTACAAAGGGTATGCAGGGGTGCATGCTAAGTCACTTGAGTTCTGTCCAACTCTTTGCAACCCAGTGGACAGTAGCCTTCCAGGCTCTTCTGTCCATGGGACTCTTCAAGCAAGAATACCAGACTGCCATGCACTTCTCCAGGGGATCTTCCCAACCCAGTGATCGAACCTGCTTCTCTTATGTATCCTGCATTGGCAAGTGAATTCTTTACCATTAGTGCCACCTGGGAAGCTCTTTACAAAGAGAGATCCTATGAAAAGTCCCAAGTTTGAGACACTTAGTTGCAATGCTAAAATTAAGAAAGAAAAAATGGAAAAAATATATAAAATCACTGAGTTATAAAGAACAAAAATGACTTGAAGACATTTTCAGTCCAATGTGCCTAACTAGACTTTTTGTGCGATGGGTGTTGCGAGATCCAACCTATTTTTTTTTTCCTGAAAGGGGGAGAAGAGGGGAAGCAAATCAGTATTCTCTTTTTAAAGTATGTAACCGAGCCAGAGATTTTTATGCCAAAAGTGTGTTGCTTTTGCCTATCGAAAAAGGAACTAAGAATTTTTGTAACATAAAACATACCCTGGAGTTTTCCAATTCTTTTGGAATTTACTTTGAGTGAAGAGAAATAAATCCAAGTGTTCCACATTGCCATATGTTGTCTGAGCTAGGTAATATGGCAGTATGCAAATCGATTCAGAAGCTGGGTCCCAGCCTCCCTACTAACCTAGCAGAGGCAAAAGGAAAAAAAATTCCAACAGAGGAATGAGTCCCCATCTATGAACTGCTGAAACTGTTAAGCAGATGCCAGGGGTTCAGACAGCCAGACAACCAGCTTCTCTCCCCACACTGGGGGAAAAGCGCAACACAGCAACTAGGGAACACAACAGAAGAGTCAAGCAGGTGAAAAATGATGATTTCAGTCTCCAAATTTAGCATCCTTCCATTTCCTTCTGTCAACACTCAGCAAGGCGGGCCTGCCACCACAAAGCTAGCCTTAGGAAAGAAGGTCTTTCTTCTCTGCATCAAACCTGGGTCTCCTGCATTGCAGGCAGATTCTTCACCATCTGAGATACCAAGGAATCCTGTTGAAAGGCTGCTGCTGCTACTGCTGCTAAGTCACTTCAGTCGTGTCCGACTCTGTGCAACCCCATAGACGGCAGCCCACCAGGCTCCCCCGTCCCTGGGATTCTCCAGGCAAGAACACTGGAGTGGGTTGCCATTTCCTTCTCCAATGCATGAAAGTGAAAGGTGAAAGTGAAGTTGCTCAGTCATGTCCAACTTAGCAACCCCATGGACTGCAGCCTACCAGGCTCCTCTGTCCATGGGATTTTCCAGGCAAGGAATGCGCAAAGTTTGAAGTCTTTATCTCATAGGTCTGTGTTGCTTCTGACATTGTTCTCTGAAAGAGTCTATCTGATTTGTTATCTTTAAATGCTCTCAATATGGAGCTCTTCATTTTTCTTTAAAAAAAGAGGGAAAGGTTGCAAGAAGAAAAAAAAAAACTGTAAGAGGAAAAGAAGGAAAATGAAGGGTTAAAAAGATACATGTTTTCTATGTCTATTTATAAGGGGAAATACATAGGATTTTCTCCCTTTAGTAATGCTAAAATGGTCTGGCATGCCTGAGAGTAAATCGATACTAAGCATAGCCCAGGCGAGACTGCCATCTTACATGAGGCACTGACTGTAAAATAGACACAAAAGACACATGATACTCTCTGAGGTCCCTGGCAGCCATAATATCCATCCTTGGCAGTTCATTTGACATTGACTTTCCCTGCTTCCCTACGTTTTTTTTTTTCTTCCTTCATTCTTACTCCCCACTTCGCTCTCTCCACACAGCAATATTCCAACTTTCTGAGACTTGCCAAGGGAGGTGAGGAAGAGATAACAAACCTCTCAAGATGGATTTAGCCTGGGAATAAATCCTGTGTTTTCCAGGAAGTAATGTGTATGATATGAAATATCAGGATGAGCTTATAAAGACATGAACTTGGTTCTCAAGGAGCCCAACCAGAGATTCTTAAAATGTTACTGTGTGTATTCAATGGACACTGGGTTTCCTGATTAGATCTTATCATGGTTATTTCAAATGGCTTCTTTCTTCTACTCCTCGCTACCCTTTGCTTCTGCCAGGGTGCACAGACAAAGGAAAAAGACAAAGGACTCTCTCCACCCTGTCTTGGCCTCTATCTGAAGTATTCTTTAGAGCCATGAATCCACAGAGACTTTTGAATTTAGATAACTTTTATGGTCAACGCTAAAAAAGCTTTGTTCATAATAGGAAATGTCATATGGAATCCACCGGGTAGTCATAATTTCCATTTATAAATAGAAAATATAAAGAGGGTGCCTTATCTTGGTGATTTAATACATGTCTCTGCTTATTACTGTTTTCAAAGTGCCTTTTGCCCAAATCTGATTTCAACTGTGCAATAAAGATTCATTATCCTTTACACAACAGCCTCTGCATTTCTATGCAGGATCTGATTACGAACATAGGAACTAGTCTATAAACAGATGCTAATCGTGAAGGGAAATGCTTTCATTTTAGAAAGAAGGTACTGCTAAAACTTAACTCAGAAAAGCGCTGTGTCTGCATGTGCAGTTGAGTAAGGCGGCAAGGAGGGAGAAGGAAGACAGGGCAGTACTTGATTCTCGACAGAAGTGACATAAGTATCACTGGGGTAAAGGTGCCCAGAAAACTACTGTAAAATTGAAGTGAGAGACAGAATGCATGTAATTTAATTCCTATATCCCTAATCTAATTTTTAGTGCCCATTAATTACTTTAAAAAAATAAAAACTCTCATATCATATTTTCTTGTATACCCTATTTTTCTACAAAAAGTTCATTTGCTTTTAAAATCAAGGGTGTGGTTTCAAACAAACAATATCAGGGGGGAAAATCTTTCCTTTTGGAGAAGGAATTAATATTTGGTTTTGGGAATAACCAAAAAAATAATACTAATACAGACTGAAGACACCATCTGTGAGAGACATTTCAGTTATTTAGTTTTTTGTTTTACTAATGAGTGTACATGTGTGCTAAATTGCTTCAGTCGTGTTCAACTCTTTGTTACCCTATGGAGTATGGCCGACCAGGCTCCTTTGTCCATGGGATTCTCCAGGCAAGAATACTGGAGTGGGTGGCTATTCTCTCCTTCTCCAGGGGATCTTCCTGACCCAGGGATTGAACCCTTGTCTCTTATGTCTCCTGCACTGGCAGGTGGGTTCTCTAACACTAGTGCCACCAAAGTGAAAGTCGCTCAGTCGTCTCCAACTCTTTGCGACCCCATGTGATATACAGTCTGTGGAATTCTCCAGACCAGAATATTGGAGTGGGCAGCCTTTCCCTTCTTCAGGGGATGTTCTCCACCTAGGGACTGAACCCAGGTCTCCCTCATTACAGGCAGATTCTTTACCAGCTGAGCCACAAGGGAAGCCCAGTGCCATCAAGGAGCAGTATAGACACATTTCTAATTAACAACAGTTCTTTGCCTTGACTATACTTAAGCTTTTCACAGCACAGCCATGGCTGATCATCTCATGAATCCTTGTTTATGAAACACTTTCTGCTCTGTTTCAGTGCTTATCTTATATTCCCAATTTCTTCTCTATCTTCTTGACTGAGTTTTCTTCCTTACCAGACTTCTGTCAGTTCAGTTCAGTCGCTCAGTTGTGTCCGACTCTTTGCAATCCCATTAATCGCAGCATGCCAGGCCTCCCTGTCCATCACCAACTCCCAGAGTTCACTCAGACTCGCGTCCATCGAGTCAGTGACGCCATCCAGCCATCTCATCCTCTGTCGTCCCCTTCACCTCCTGCCCCCAATCCCTCCCAGCATCAGAGTCTTTTCCAATGAGTCAACTCTTTGCATGATGTGGCCAAAATACTGGAGTTTCAGCTTTAGCATCATTCCTTCCAAAGAAATCCCAGGGCTGATCTCCTTCAGAATGGATTGGTTGGATCTCCTTGCAGTCCAAGGGACTCTCAAAGAGTCTTCTCCAACACCACAGTTCAAAATCATCAATTCTTCAGCGCTCAGCCTTCTTCATGGGGTTATATTCTGAACCCTCTTTTTATTTACATTCTCTTCCTAAGGGACACAGTAAACAAGGCTTTAAAGTCTCTATTATATGTGAATGACTCCCACATTATGTTATCTCTACTCTAGATATCTTCCCAATCTCCGAGACTCTTCAACTGACCAGCTGACATCTTCCCTTGGCTGTTAATTGGCATTTCTTTTATAACATGTCAAAACAAAGTTATTGATTCCCTGCCTCTGACCCTCCAATTTCACCCTCGTATAATCTTTCCCTGTATCTCTCCAGTTACTCTAGCTAAAGTTCTGGAAGTTTTTCTTCGCATCTCAAATCTAATCTACCCAAAGTCCCTCCAGACACAGACACTTAAGATTTCACTGCTACAACCCTGCCTTAAGTCACCACTCTATTTCCTGGTCCATGCAAGGTGATCTCCTAGCTTCCACACTTTGAGCACAAAGTCCATTCTCCCTGCAACAGAGTGTTTCTCTAGAGTAAAAATCTGTGTCACTCCACAGGCAGAAACAGCCCAAGGACTTCCCACTTCAATCAGAATTAAAGTCAGATTTCTCTACCCATAGCCTTGAAGGCTCTGCCTAAGTCATCGTCTTTTCTCTCTCTCCCCTTGAAAACTAAATTTCAGCCACACTGTCTCTCAAAGACAAGCTTGTTAGAGTCTCAGAGCTTTGTATTTGCTCATTTTTCTGCAACCTGTACCCCCCTTCCCACTGTTCTTCAAGAGGTCTCTCCACCACTCTGCCTTTAACCTAGATCCTCACCACCCATACCCTATCCTATTACCCTAGACTGTCTTCTTCATAGCCTCGCAAGAATCTGAAATAATCATTTGCTTCCCTCCACCTATGTTTACAGTAAGCTTCTCAATAAGAGTGCTTTCTTGTTTACCACTGTATCCCACCATAAAGAACAAGGCCTGGTTCAGAGTAGATAATCTGGCAGAAATGCTCTTTAGCTGAATGACTTTATTCATCTGGACTTGCCCATAACAGCAGGATGACATGCAGTAACTTTAAAGTATCCTGGGATTTCCCTGGTGATCCAATGGATAAGACTCTAGGCTCCCACTGCTGGGGGCATGGGTTTGGTCTCTGGGTGGGGAACTAAGATCCCAAATGCCATGTGACATAGCCAAATTAAAAGCTCTCTCCTTGGAATACTTTGATGATAAAAACAAACAAACAAACAAACAAACTGACCTACCTGTGGAATACAGCAATGGTGCATTTAGCTATTTAATTAATAATCTAGTAATATAACAGAGTAATCAACATGCATTTCCTGACTTGTTCCTTCAAGATGCTGGTTACTGCACACAGTAGAAATAAAGTTTAAATGGTAAGTGAAATAATACTTCTTAAGTGCTATATAAATGACTAAATGACTTCTTAAAGTTGTCTTAATTCATTTCATGATGTGAATGACTACTCCTTAAATATTTACATATTTATTTGGAATTTCATGTTAGAATTTCTGAAATCAGATGAAAGATGCACAAGAAAATAGAAAGAACACAGATACAACGCAATCTTATTTTTTATTATAAAAATAGTATATTAGTAAATCATATTTTCCAGGCAGTAGAGCTAAGTACTTTATATGCATGATGTAACTTAATTCTCAAACATTTCTATAACATTAGTACCTAGGTTCCTTCCAGGTTCCTTCCATATTCTACTTAAGACAACTATAGTTTATGAAGATGAAGTATAATCATGGGCAAAGTAACACAGTTCAGTTCAGTTGCTCAGTCGTGTCCGACTCTTTGCGACCCTGTCCTCCCTGTCCATCACCATCTCCCGGAGTTCACTCAGACTCCACGTTCATCGAGTCCGTGATGCCATCTAGGCATCTCATCCTCGATCATCCCCTTCTCCTCCTGCCCCCAATCCCTCCCAGCATCAGAGTCTTTTCCAATGAGTCAACTCTTCGCATGAGGTGGCCAAAGTACTGGAGTTTCAACTTTAGCATCAGTCCTTCCAAAGAAATTCCAGGGCTGATCTCCTTCAGAATGGACTGGTTGGATCTCCTTGCAGTCCAAGGGACTCAAGAGTCTTCTCCAGTACCACAGTTCAAAGCATCAATTCTTTGGCGCTCAGCCTTCTTCACAGTCCAACTCTCACATCCATACATGACCACAGGAAGAACCATAGCCTTGACTAGACAGACCTTAGTCAGCAAAGTAATGTCTCTGCTTTTGAATATGCTATCTAGGTTGGTCATAACTTTTCTTCCAAGGAGTAAGCGTCTTTTAATTTCATGGCTGCAGTCACCATCTCCAGTGATTTTGGAGCCCAAAAAAATAAAGTCAACACATAGTAAATAGTGAAACTAGGATCAGAACCCATGCTATATTCTTAACCATAAGAATATAGGGTTAATATCTTAATATCCTATATTCCTAACCCAGTTTACATGGCTATAGTAGAAAATAAACTTATTTCCTTCTTATTCTTTAGTAAGTTTTTGAATCACCACAAACTTACTAAGATACTGTGGTAAACCAGTGCAGATGAGCACAATCTTACTCTCTCAAGAAAGTTTAGATTGGGTAGGTGTTCAAATACCTAAAGGAGTACAGCACTGCCAGCAGGCGCTGTGGGGAGAGGGCTTCCCAGGTGGCTCAGTGGTAAAGAATCTGCCTACCAGTGCAGGGGTCACAGGAGATGCGAGTTCCATCCCTGGGCTGGGGATCTCTGGAGGAGGAAATGGCAGTATTCCAAGAATATTCCAAGAATACCTAGTAATTCTTGCCTGAAAAATCCCATGGACAGAAGAGCCTGGCAGGTCACAGTCCATCGGGTCGCAGAGAGTTGGACATGGCTGAGCGACTGAGCATACACACATACTGTGGGGAGGGCCTGGCAGTTACACTGGGAGCACATGAAGTGGGAACTTCAATCCTAACACAGAAATTTATCTATGTCAAGTCCTGCTCTTTGGCCATTACCCTTTAGACGGTCAAAAGCAATTCTTGTTTCTACACACCTATATAAGACATCTGGCTCCTAGTAAACTATTAATGATAGAATGCAGTGCAATAAACCTTATTGGGAAGATCTTAAAAGAACAAAGCCTTCACTAATGACATTTTAATGAGGAAATGCATAGGCTAATTACTATGATCTTCTAGCTGGTCTATAAAAAGCCTACACCCAAGTGATAAAATATCTGCTGATTCAGACTGTACTGGAAAGGTTTCATTTTATTTTTTTAAATCACTGAAGGAAACAAAGAAAAAAGCAGGGGGAAAATAAACTCAATCCTCAACTATAGAACACTATCCAAGAAGAAGAGGATTAACAGAGAGCGCTCAGAGGAAGACAAATGTTTTTTCAATGAGTACTTACCCAAGTCCCAAATTGATTTTTTAGCAGTACATAAATCTGGCACAACCACTTGGCTAATGAAACAGACTAAGCAACATCAACACTACGCTTTGAGGTAAGGATCAGTTTAGGTTTGGGGAGAGACAAACCTGTCGGTTTTTTGCACAATATCTATTTGTACATTCACATATTTATCTCATTTTATACTCGTGATGACTTGGGGTGGGTGGGTGGCAGGTAGGACACTGACTAATAAGCATTAGTGGAAGATAGAAATATCCCAAGTTTGGTTACTTAGGAGGCTGAGAAATTATCATAGGAAGCTGCTACAGACCTTATGGAATTTTAAACCATTTTTTTTTCCCTTAGGGTTTTATTTGTATCCTTTCTTTCAACTTCAAATTCTCTACACTTAAGGAAAGAAACAAAGGCAACAATAAGATAGTAGGAAAGAACACGTATGTGCTACAAACACATAACTATACCTCCTTGTTGTTACATATCTCTAATAGCTCTCTCACACACTGCTCTGATTTTCCAGGCTTATAATTATGGGTTGGCCAAGAAGTTCAGTCGGGTTTTTCCATTAAGATGGTATTGAAAACCCAAATGAACTTTTTGGCCAACCCAATACATAGATATACTAGAAACTCTCCATTTTCTAGATGTAAAATATTTCAGGCAATCATATTAGAATGTGGTCGTGAAAACCCAGACTTAACATGAGCATAGTAGGCAGGGGGGAGGGGGAGATAACAGGGAAAGAGGAGCCAGGAGAACAGCTCTAAAGCCAATTAATCAGCCATATGTCCTACGGCAAGTCACTTAACCCTAGAGATCTTGGTTTTCTCCACCGTAAATTACGGGCTTAGAACAGATGGCCTTTCGAGTTTACTGTTCAAAATCTAATATTGATTTCTTTATTTTTGGCTGGATCTTCATTGCTGCACAGGCTTTCTCTAGGCCCAGTAAATGGGAGCTACTCTTCCTTGCGGTCCACAGGCTTCTCGTGGTGGCTTCTCCAGCTGTGGAGCACAGGCTCTAGGTGCACAGGCACGGTAGTTGTGGCTCATGGGCTGTAGAGTGTGGGGTCGGTGGTTGTGGCACACAGGGTTAAGTTGCTCCATAGCATGTGGAATCTTCCCAGACCAGGGACAGAACCTGTGTCTCCTGCATTGGCAGTCAGATTCTATCCACTGTGCCACCAAGGAAGTCCAAAAATCTAATATTTTAATATTTGATGACTCTAGCACATGTACAGTTCAGACATAACTATTTTTTTAAGGCTCATCTTTTCCAGGGCTTCCCTGGTGGCTCAGAGGTTAAAGCGTCTGCCTCCAATGCGGGAGACCCGGGTTTGATCCCTGGGTCGGGAAGATCCCCTGGAGAAGGAAATGGCAATCCACTCCAGTATTCTTGCCTGGAGAATCCCATGGATGGAGAAGCCTAGTAGGTTATAGTCCACGGGGTCGCAAAGAGTCGGATACGACTGAGCGACTTCACCTTCACCATCTTTTCCAAGAAGTCTTCCCTCATATAGTTAGTGCTCAGTTGTTTCAGTCATGTCTGACTCTTTGCAGCCCCGTGGACTGCAACCCGCCAGGCTCCTCTGTCCCTGAAAGCTTTCCAGTCAAGAATACTGGATTGGGTTCCACTTCCTACTCCAGGGGATCTTCCCGACCCAGGGATTGAACCCGCGTCTCTTGCATCTCCTGCATTGGCATTACCTGGGAAGTCTGATACAGCTAGTAGAATGAACATTTCCATCCTTTTCAAGCTCATTCTATTACGTCTGTACCTCTCTGTAGTGATCAAGAGCACTGGTCAAAGGCCAGAGTTCAAATTCGAATCACTTTATTAGCTGTGTAATCTTAGGTAAACAAAGCAGCCTATCTGACCCTCAGTTTCCTAAACTGTCAAACAGAGATAATAATAGTACCTACTTCTTGGAATTACTAAGCAGATTAAATGAGATAATATATGCAGTGATAAGAATAGTACTTATCATGTAAGTGAAGAATAGATGTTAGTACAGTGGTTGTGGTTGAGTTCACTCAGCCCTCAGATACACTGCTGTCCTGCCAAATGTTTCTGTATCATGCTTCTTTTATGATTTATAAAGCTTAAAAATAGCTACTTCCATGACTAACCAACTAAAGGGAAACATGAACCAACATGAGCTTAGTTCAAGGGTATAATCATTTTTGCGTATCCAGTCTCACTTACCAAATGAGCCCCGGAGAGGAATGAATGGAGACTTACCCATTACCCATGAGGCACCCAAACAGTGCTCAACAAACTTAATGTATATTAACACTCTGGCTTTACCAGTACATGACAGTTGTAGATGTTTAGTCTACACAATGGGATGCTGTTTGAGCCCTTCAATGCTCAACAAATTTGAGTCTCTACTATATGCCAGGCCTGTACTAGAGCAAGGATTTCTAGGGCACACAACATGGACACTATATCTGACCCCATGGAGCTGAAAGAACAGAAGTAACAACAGATGCTGTGTCATTACAAAGACAAGCATAGCTATGATTAGCATCACAAAGAAAAGCCAGGGACTGATATGATAAAACAAATGCACACACGAAAAAGGAGATATATATTAGGTTATCTACTATAAATTCAGTGGTGAAACAAAGGTGATGGGCCTAGCCACCAAACTCAAATAATTTGCTTTATTTGCTATACACTAAATTAAAATTTAAATTTTAAAGTACTGGTCTTGATTTCCGTGAGTTTACAATATCTAAAATAATTACTAAACCCATAGGTGGCAGAATATGGACATACAATTACTATGCTGCATATGTGGATGTTTCATCCCCCTAGACTGTGAGGATAATATTTAATCTCTAAGATCAAGGAGATCTCATATATCAGTTCAACATTTATTGGTTACCAGGTGCTTGTGAGAGGCCCTGGGGATACAATGATAAATAGAAGGTTCCTGCCTTTCAAGAGTATGCATTACAGTGGGGGGAAAACAATTAACCAACAGGAATCCTAAAGGGGCTAAAACCTTTAAACTTAGCTTTTCTTAACTAACTACAAATCTATCCTGATATATAGGGCCTCTTATTGAGCCATAAACCATCATAAAGTAACTTTAGAGCAAACACTCTCTCTCGGCTACAGTTGAACAATGCAAAAATGGATTATTATTCTGGTAAAGGGTGACTCTAGTACTTAATCAAATTTTTCATGACATTTTAAAAGAAAATGGCTCCTGGAAGAAACAGACCATCTCTCTGTCCCTGCAGTTCCACTATGAACATCTGGGCAACCAACCTGATGTTAACGATGTGGGAATGCAATAGTGAAAACTCTGGTTTAAAACCCTGAACACAGTTTTCCCCTAAAGACATCCAAGGATATATTTATAATTCTCAAAATGTGAGCCAGGAGAAAACATTTTTATTTATTCAACTTGCAACAAATTCTTCCTTGGGGGTCTGGGTTTATCATTTTGCTCAATTAGGATAATACATGGTTAAAAATTTTAAAGAAGGAAAATAATCAGTTTTATCTTAAAATGTGTATATGTGTGGACAGATGTGTATATGCATATAAAAATGCTCAAACAACTAGCATTATACAGAGATTTTAGAACTAATTTCTCTCTCTCTCTGTGTATGTGTCTGAAACAGAAAGAATTTCAGCAATTATTTAGCCTAAGTTTCCCATTTTCGTGAGAAAATTAATATTAAAAAGAGGTTTATTTCTGGCTTAAGAGCAAAGAGCTAATAGGTAGCAGAGGCAAAAACATGAACAATTTGTGACTCCAAAAGCAGGGCTTTCTTCATATGAGTGTGTGTGTGCTCACATACCTCAAGTATCTGGTTAAGTGGCATAGAAAAAGTAATTAGCAGTAGTAATGTTATAAATTTCTATTTATTTTGATATTAGCTGTAACTATGATTACATGTGATTAATATAAAAATGACAGCTTCTTAAATATTTTTCTTAAGAGTACAATTTAATGATTACCTGAGCCTTGGACTTCTTATCACCGTACCTTTTCTGACTTCAAAAGATAAAACAGCAAATGAACATTAATTGTATCTAAACTACTGAGTCTACCCTCAAGTGATGTCCATGAAAATTTGCCACTCAGTATGTCTTGATAGGAAAAGTCAGTCTAGTTCCGTCTGTTGGTTTCAATTTATTCCTTTAAAAATGAAAATAAATACATAGCAATGATGTTTTATTTAAGAACCTAATTCCAGACACATCAGTGCATTAATCATGTCCCTACAGACACTGCCATTACTGATCAAACCTGAATTATTATCATTCAGCAGCTGCAACCAAATATCGAGATGCCTAGAGAATAACACAGAATGAGATGGTTCCAAGGTGACATGCTCTAAATCCTTCCTGCGTCAGATGAAATTTAATTATACCCATTGTTTTTATTATTCAAAATGCATTGGCCGTCCATCCATTCAGCAAGAAATTCCCTGCAATTTTATTCAGTATAGCTTTTATGCTAAAAGAAAGGAGGTGTGCTGAAGACGGGGAGAAAAAAAATGTTCTCTCTCTCCCCCTACTCCCCACCAGGAGACATGTGGCTGCTGAAGCCCACTGATTTCCCAAGCCCAATTATTTCGTTGTACACTCTTCTCCTCAACAGCACACTTTACCTAGGGACACAGTCTGCCTAAACACCACACACTTAATGGAGTCCCTGAAGCTGTCTCAATTTCATCACTTCTAACTAATAGGCTGTGATACTTTTTCCCCAAACAGATCAGAGCTCTTCCCTCACTCTACATCTTCCTCACATAGGAAGAAAAAAAAAAAAAAGGTGTGTGTGTGTGTGTGTGTGGAGTGGGGCTAGTTTGATGAAGCAGAGTATTCATTCCTGCTGTCATACCTTCATTATGGTCTAATACCTGCATTTCTTAAGGGCACAGTAACCTCACTTAATCCAATCCAGAAACTTCTTTTTTCTAGATAATGACAATAATAGGTGTTTCCTTATGACTGTTAGTAGTAACACTGAACAGCAGGAATCTATACATTTTGCAGTAGTTATCAGGCAGACAAACCCAGTTTTGCTTTCCTTGAAAGACCTCTAAAATTGATTGCCCAGAGAGTATTTTAGAGACAAAATAAGGAAGAGGAAAATAACAGCTTTCCTGAAACTTACAAGGTCTCTGTGTTATGCTGTTAGAGGTCAAAGACCAGGATTTCAAAATTCTCCCATTTTTCTTCCCCAGTTCAGGAGTAGACTTAGCATTCATATTTGAAAGGTCACTCCTATATGACCTGTCTTGAAAATGAGTCAGATTTCCAGAGGCAGATGTCACTGTTTGAAAGGCTTCACTATGTCTCCCTACAAAGAGATGTAATTTATGTTTTTCTTAATCCTTAGCACCTATGTTAATAACTGTGTCTTACTGAAATTCTCCCATTCAGTAATTTACACAGTTTGGGCAAGGACCTCTAGGGAAAAAAAAAGAAAAGAGTCTACTTACTTCTTTCAAAACTAATTTCTTTAAAAAGGTTACACATACTTAAGATGGCCTTCCTGCCATCTTCCTGGGTCACATCCAAGTGAAGATTTCAAGAAAAAGTATTGAGAAGCACAGGCCCAAAGGCAGACTGAAGAAATCATATAGTTATTTCTGAAATGTGATGCCTTGCCATCCCCCAGGGATAATTTCTGTGCTACTCGAGATAATGCCTCTTATATAATGTTGGAAAGAATCAAAACAGTTAATCCAAACTGCTCTTACACCCTGCTAGAACTCAGCAGCTCATGTCTCAAGGCAAGACACCACAGTAACATTTAATTACATCTGACATTTAGCTCTGGGTTCCATAAGTCATCCTAAATTAACTTTTGGGTCAAAACAGGCCTGGATTTTTCTACTGAAGACAGTTACTATTATCTTCAAAGCTAAAACCTCTGACTGGCATGGGATGGAAGAGATAGCAAACACATAGTAACAAGCTCTAAAAAATACCATCACTGAATCTCAAGACGTCCCCTCCTCATTGTAACCTTTCTGCCCCAAAGGTAAGCGACCATCCTAACTATGGTCAATGTTCCCTGGATGAGACACATGGGTCATTAGTACAAAAGGTGGACTGAGAAAAATCCAAAAGTGGATTGCAAAAAAGATCAATGAAGACAGTCTTCCGGTCATGCATTAAGCATTTTACTGCTTACGTTCACCAACTTACTAACTTAAACTGACATTTTCCAGGTTCAACAGATGGTCTCCTTTATCATCTTTTTACAGCATGATGACAAACTCTGGTAAATTAGAGACTAAAGAGAGGAAGTGCTTTGAATATTAAGTGCAGAAATGAGAAAGCCAGAATTAACTGAATTCATTTAGGTTCAACAATATTCTTTACAGAGAAGGGGAGAAATCCTAAGAATATACAGGAAAATAATAAAAGAGTATTAAAGTAAATTCTAGGTTGGATCTGAGGTTTAAACAACCCTGACAGGAGGTTATATTAATCAGTGCACTTTCCTCCCCAGAAGCAAACCTATCTGAGACCTATCAGTGGCTGGCACAGGCATGTCTTATCACGTTAGGACATTCTTTTGGGTGAGTTTATCTGAACAGTGTCCTCTGTAGGAATTAGCATTGCTCTGAATCTTCTTCCTAGTGCTTGGTGCATTTGTGTCCTGATGCAAAAGTCAATGATCCTCCTAAAAGGTTCTTTATTTAGGCTCTGAAATCAGATGGTTTGTCTCTTAAATATCAGTTCTGTTGCTTATGAACTACGTGATCTTGACTGAGTTCCTTTACCTCTCTAAACCTCAAGATTTATACCTGGAAAAATGAGGATACTCAGAAGGCAGTGATATGGTTTAAACACAATAATGCATGTAAAATATTAGCATTCTGCCCAACACAGAATAAAGGCTATGAGTTTCTATGACAATTTGAGTTCAAGATATGTATCTGTCTGCATTTGTACTTCATTGACTTATCATAATTTCTCATTCTCTTCTTCAAAAGCAGTTCTTTCCTGAGAAAGACAAATACCATATGATATCGCTTATATGTGGAATCTAAACCATGACACAAATGAGCTTACCTATGAAACAGAAACAGACTCACAGACACAGAGATCAGACTTGTGGTTGCCAAGGGGGAAAAGTGGAGGGATGGCTTGGGAGTTTGGGATTAGCAGAAGAAAACTATTAAATATAGGATGAATAAACAATAAGGTCCTACTGTATAGCACAGGAAACTTATGTTCAATATCCTGTGATAAACCATAATGAAAAAGAATATGAAAAAGAATGTGTGTGTGTGTGTGTGTGTGTAACTGAATCACTTGCTCTGCAGCAGAAATTAACAGAATACTGTAAGTCAGCTATACTTCAATAAGATAAATTTTGGAAATAAAGCAGTTCTTACCCCTCATTATGTCTAAAACACATAGTTTTACATCATGGTAAGCAACTAAGAAGGGCTCAGGCTTCTCTAGGTTTCTGATTCTGCCAAGGGAGTTGCCATCAGGGTTGAAAGACCAGAGACCTGGCATTACATTGGCAAGTCTAGATGTAGTCAGGCCTGGTCCACATGAAAAATGCCATCTACAATTACAACTGCAGATTTAAAAAATCGCATGGTATTGACTACATTCTCCTCATTTGGCTTTCTTGCTCTCTTCTCTGCATATCTTGGTTCTCTCAGATTGTTGCTAATATCAACCTATGGTGGTTTTTTCTAGAGTTCAAGTCTTGCTGAATTTTTGCCTATGGACCCAAAGTCACACACTAACATAGAAGAAGATGATATAAATGGAAGGAGCCTTCCTTTAGCACCCTGGTTCCCCTCCATGGCATGCTGCTCCCTAAATTAGAACTGCATCTGCCCATATTCCATTTGGAATATGAGCAATCTTGACAGACTGAGGGCCTTCAGAGTTCCTTAAGCTCTCAGTTTTCAGTGCCTGCAGCAGGACGTGCTCAGACCTACACGGATTTTCCTGTCTTTACACTGACAAAGTGAGAAGTGAGAGTTTAAACATGTTAAAGGTCATTAGCACCAAGACCTCGAACCGTCTCAAGTTCATCTTAGCCAGCATGATGATGAAGTAGCAGCGTTTATTCCTACTTTCCTACTTAGTGCCATGGTCTCATCTTGGGGTCTCACTTTCTACATCTCTGTTGAGTTTCTAGAGTTTTCCAATTAGCAAACTACTATTAAATACAGACTGTTTGCTCAAGGTATTATTAAAAGTGACTTAAAAGGAGTAGCATAAAACTTACATTTCATTTGGCAAATTTATAACAATGAACTCAAAATCAATATTCTATTTGTCAGAATTAGAAGGCCCACACTAAATTCAGGCATTCCTAACAAATTCTATATACGACAGTGATATTTTTCCCTTTTGATGACAAAAGTATAATCAATAAAAGAAACATTCTTCCTAACGGAAAGAGAGGAAGGAATATAACATTTTTTAGCACCTATTATAAACTCTGTGATAGGGTATTATGAACATGATTTCATTTAATCTTGTCAAGATCACTTTGAGGGTATCACTGGACCCATTTTTATAGTGAGAGTAACTAAGACTGGGTAATGTTAAATATTTTGACTAAAACCACACAGTTAGTTAAAGCAAGTGTTTCAGAATCAGGTCTGAACTCAGTGACCCCACTTTTTTTGTCTCTTATATGAAAAAATTGTCTTTTTAAAATTAAATAAGGATGATTGAAACAGTTACAAATCATGTGCTGTATTTATTCACCTGGGAGACAGGAACATAATCACAAGGTAAAAATCTAAATAAATGTGTCAACTGTCTTAAGAATTTTTTTAAATGACAGAGTGAGTCACTCTAAAGTATACGGTACATGTTTCTGCAATGTATGACTATGAAATAAGCTATGAAAGGTGTTGATTTGACATATAAACAGGAACTTGGGCTTGTATTACCAGCTTTCACATCATTAGGAAAGCAATGGATTACATTATAGAAGCATAATATATAATATGACACATCACTGTACTACCAGAGAACACAATATCTGAAATCCAATTCAGTAAGTCTTCAATAACACATTGCATGTGAACAAAATGCTTGACGAAGAGGCTGTTTCTATGCTTCTGAAAACAACAGATGATCTAATCTCAGCGATATATATTACCTATAGACAAATTTTACAATATTTCAACCAAAAATGTGATACACTGAAAAAAATGTGAAATGGTTAACCACAGTGGGATGAAAATGCTATGGCTAAATGCCCACTTTCTTCATTCTGAACAAAATTAAAAGCAATGAGATTACACACAAGTCTATGAACACTATAAATCCTATAGAAAATTCCTATTCCTTTGTAAGCATTAAGAAAGGCTATGTTGGAAAGGACACTATAAACAAGGTAAAAAGACAACACTCAAAATGGAAGAAAATAATAGCAACTGAAACAACTGACAAAGGATTGATCTCTGCAAAATATAAAAGCAGCTCATGCAACTCAATACCAGAAAAAAAAAAAAAAGTGGGTAGAAAACCTAATCAGACATTTCCCTAAAGAAGACATACAGATGGTTAATAAACACATTAAAAGATGCTCAATACCACTCATTATTAGAGAAATGCAAATCAAAACTACAAAAAGATATCACTTTACACTAATTAGAATGACTATCATCAAAAATCTACAAACAATAAATGCTGCAGAAAGTGTGGAGAAAAGGGAACGCTCTTGCACCGTTGGTGGGAATATAAACTGATATAGCCACTATGGAGGATAGTATGGAGATTCATAAAAACTAGGAATAAAACCATCATATGACCCAACAATCCCACTACTGGGCATATACCCTGAAGAAATCATAATTGAAAAACACACCTGTACCTTAATGTTCACTGCAGCACTATTTACAGTGGTTAGGACATGGAAGCAACCTAGATATCCATCAACAGATGAATGGACAAAGCAGCTGTGGTACATCTATACAATGGATTATCACTCAGCCATAAAAAGGAATGTATTTGGAGTCAGTTCTAATGAGGAGGATGAACCTAGAGTCTATTATACAGAGTTATGTATTCAGAAAGAGAAAAACAAATATTGTATACTAACACCTATATATGGAATCTAGAGAGATGGTACTGATGAACCTATTTGCAGGGCAGCAATAGTTATGCAGACATAGAAAACAGACTTGTGGACACAGGACGGTGGGAAGGAGAGGGTGGAACAAACAGAGAGAGTAGCATGGAAACATATACATTGCCATATACATAATAGGTAGCCCGTGGGAATCTGCATATGAATTAGGGAGCTCAAACTGGGGCTCTGTGACAAACTAGAGGTGGGATGGGCTGGGAGGTGCGAGGGAGGTTCAAGAAGGACAGGACGTATGTATACCTATGGCGATTCATGTTGGTGTACGGCAGAAACCAACACAATATAGTAAAACAATTATCATTCAATTACAAATAAATAACTTTTTTTTAAGGCTATGTTGGGTTAAATAGAACCCATATAGCATTAATAAAGAGTAGCCCAATTGGCAACTCAAAGCTCCACCAGATGCCTGTTTCCATAGCAATGAGATTTAGGGAAATTTCACACCTCAAAAGAATATGATGTCTAATGAGAGCTTATCTTGCCACTGAAAGAAGATAACTAGATTTCAGCTCAGCTGAGGCTGTGAAAGAAACAACCCTTTTTCAGAATTTGGTTCAGCAAAAAAAGCATCAGTGAGGAAATTTGTGAGATGGTGGCTGAGTAAGCAATAGACAATTAAGGAATTTAAAACAGCTGCTAAGATGAGATGAGCCAACCGGCAGGAAAAAGACAGTTTTAATACTAATTATATTTAAAATAAGAGTGCCCCCTTTACCCTTTAATGTATATTATTTCTCATTCTGTTCAAACATCAACTTTGGCAAAACAAAATCTACTATGCATTCCTGAGCAAAGGTTTTAGTTTGATTAAGTACTAACCAACACTTATAACTTTGGCTAAAGCCAAATACAAGAGAAAGTGGAAAGGGAAATGACAGCAGAAAAAGGATGCCAAGCTAGAAGAGCAATATTCCTTCTTATTGTGATTTTTATTCGGAACATAACAAACATTTTGCTCTGCACTCTCTTGTGCTCAGAAGTGATCTAAATATCAACTATATAAACATTCTGAAGGATATTAAGTCATGAGCCATTCACCTATTATTCATCATTAACATGAACCACTGTTTCCATTGTTTCCCCATTGGAAACAGTGACAGACTTTATTTTCTTGGCCTCCAAAAATCACTACAGATGGTGACTGCAGCCATGAAATTAAAAGATGCTTGCTGCTTGGAAGAAAAGTTATGACCAATCTAGACAGCATATTACTGAATATAAGCAGAGACATTACTTTGATGGCAAAGGTCTGTCTAGTCAAAGCTAAGTTTTCCAGTAGTCATGTATGGATGTGAGAGGTGGACCATAAAGAAAGCTGAGCACTGAATAATTGGTGCTTTTGAACTGTGGTGCTGGAAGAGATGCCTGGGAATCCCTTGGATTGCTAGAAGATCCAACCAGTCCATCCTAAAGGAAACCATTCCTGAATATTCATTGGGAGGACTGATGCTGAAGCTGAAGTTCCAGTACTTTGGCCACCTGATATGAAGAACTGACTCATTTGAAAAGACCTTCATGCTGGGAAAGACTGAAGGCAGGAGGAGAAGGGGATAAAAGAGGATGAGATGGCTAAATGGCATCTCCAACTTGATGGATATGAGTTTGACTAAGCTCCGGGTGTTGGTAATGGACAGAGAAGTCTGGCGTGCTGCAGTCCATGGGGTCACAAAGAGTTGGATGTGACTGAGTGACTGAACTGAACATGATCCACGTCAAAACGCAATCAGCACCAGGGCCAGGTAACACTTTCATGCTGATACACACGACTCTATACAAGGTGGCTGCACTAGGTGTATAGCAAGTGGCTAACAGCATATTCCACGGAGCTCTGGAATCAGCACCTTCCAAAAATAAAGCTGATAGCTCAGCTGGTCTACCTGTCAGAATTACTTCCCTCTTCCCTATTAGCAAAGAAATAAATGAAAGTAGCTCTGAGGATGTTCGAGAGAGAAGTTGAGCAACTGTTAAAGTGCCAGGAACCTTGCATGTATTGTCTCATTTAAATCTCAGAGCTCTGTTTATATTCATTTTACAGAAGAAACTCAAGCATGCAAAGTAACCTCTCAGTTCAGTTCAGTTCAGTTGCTCGGTTGTGTTCAACTCTTTGCAACCCCATGAACCGCAGCACACCAGGCCTCCCTGTCTATCACCAACTCCTGGAGTTCACCCAAACTCATGTCCATTGGAAGGACTGATGCTGAAGCTGAAATTCCAATACTTTGGCCACCTCATGCGAAGAGTTGACTCATTGGAAAAGCCCCTGATGCTGGGAGGGATTGAAGGCAGGAGAGAAGGAGAAAACAGAGGATGAGATGGCTAGATGGCATCACCAACTTGATGAACATGAGTTTGAGTGAACTCCGGGAGTTGGTGATGGACAGGGAAGTCTGGCATGCTGTGATTCATGGGGTCACAAAGAGTCGGACAGGACTGAGTGACTGAACTGAACTGAACATGTGCATTGAGTCAATGATGCCATCCAACCATCTCATCCTCTGTCGTCCCCTTCTCCTCCTGCCCTCAATCTTTCTCAGCATCAGGGTCTTTTCAAATGAGTCAGATCTTCACATCAAGTGGCCAAAGTTTTGGAGTTTCAGCTTCAACATAAGTCCTTCCAATGAACACTCAGAACTGATCTCCTTTAAGATGGACTGGTTGGATCTTCTTGCAGTCCAAGGAACTCTCAAGAGTCTTCTCCAACAGCACAGTTCGAAAGCATCAGTTCTTCGGAGCTCAGATTTCTTTGTAGTCCAACTCTCTCATCCATACATGACTACTGGAAAAACCACAGCCTTGACTAGATGGATCTTGTTGACAAAGTAATGTCTCTGCTTTTTAATATGCTGTCTAGGTTGGTCAGAAGGTAATCTTCAACATAGCAGTATTGATTGTACCCCTATGGTATCCTGAGCATTAATCTGGCTCCACATTTTACAGACACAAGAATCTTTCCTTCTTGAGGAAAATCAGCAAAGATTAGCAGTGTCATGTTAGCAAGTCTGCTTATATAGTGCAAAAACCCCTACAGTCCCAGCTTTCCTTTTCTGTTGTTTCCTGTCCTCTTTCTCGAATCCCATATTTATCAAGTCAAGCCATAGGCTGTCCCTTTTTGGTTTTTGATTTACATCACTTGGCCTCATTGTCACCTGACTAGCATTGATAGGGTCATTGATAGGCTCTCCTGATAAAAGAGGGACAGGACTGTGCAGTCTGCATGCCTCCTGTAGCACTGACACCATCTCTGAAACATGTGACTCATGCTCTGTCTCTCATCACGTTACTCTGGGTAATCACTAGCGCTGAGCAGTCCGGCAGTTCTTGCTTTAATTCTGGTATTTTATGGAACTCTTACTCGAAATTTCCTCCACGTACCTTTCCTTTCCTACAGACAAACAGAAATACATATCTAGACTATTAGACAAGTAACTAGTTCATAAAGGAAATAGGACACCAATTTATGGTCACAGGCCAGGAAATGATGGAATTTCTAAAAACAGGGCACATGGCTCATATTTAGCTTTCATACAAAGCTTGTCAGAAAGTTCTAGAGAAGACTCAGTCCTCATCATTCTCTAAACTCATGGTATACTCATGCAACACAACAGTTCTTTCCTTCAAGTTCACATCTGATGAGCTGCTGATTACAGACAGATCCACAGGCAACCCATGGATCTACCTAAGCTCCATTTCTAGTGATGAAAACAATCCCTCCCTTTGCTCTTCAGCATCCATCTTCCTAAATCTCTGTTTGTGATGACTCCCACATCAGGGAGAATCTCCTCTACATATACCTGCTCTCCCCAGGCTCTACATGTATCTGCTCTCTCCAGCCCTGCTGTCAACCTCCGTATCCTCCTGACTCTTCCTGGAGCAGGTGTTTTCCTCACCCTCCTCAAAGACTCTCCTCTAGACAACTTGGCCTTTCAAGTCTGGTTCTTACTCATGCAGCAGTTGTGGGATCAAAAAAATCCTACCCTCAATAAAACAAAACTGTTTGTTTCACGCTTCTCTACACAGCAGCACCTAGTAAGTGCTTGGCATGTGATGGCTCTCACAACTGTCAGCGTATCACCACCATTGATGAATGGGATGGGGTGAGGAAGTAAAAGCAAGATTTATCACCTATTAACTAACTTGGAGGGTTTTAATACAACTTCTTTATCAAAAACCTGGATTTTATCAAGTGAATGATTACATGTCAGAGGCTTTAGACTCTCTCCTTTACTGGATAAATTGGAGAGTCATTCTGGCAGGAGTAACGATGGCCCAACAGTACTGATGTTTCCTAGATACCTGGCACAACTGCTAACAACTTCGTTTCCTTGATGTGATCTAAAATAAGGCCAGTTGAATATGCCTGACAATCTGTATTGTGCGTCTTCTTCCTCTTCTGGAAGATACCTTAGATCAAGCATAACATAATCAACACTTCCTTAAATTATCCTAAACACTAACATAAACACTATTCTTAACTTAAATCTCTAACTATTCTTAATCTATAAAATTATCCTAAATACCACAAAAACACTGTTCTTACATATGTGACTATCATGTTAAGATTAAAACATTATAGACAGAATGGAATGGAACCTCTTCACTGTTATCTGTAATACTCTCAATCCATATAATTTAAAAAACTCTTTGGAATGGCTTCCCTATTAGTCTTTTACCAATCCATAAACTCACTGTCAAAGTAAAAATCAGATCTGCAAAGGCAGTAGACAGAATAGTAGTTAAGAGCCTGGATTACAGAGCCAGAATATCTGAGTTTGAATCCTGATTCTACCACTTACTAGTTTCTACCACTTATAAGACTTGTAAGTTATATTCTACCACTTATATATTGGTAGAATATATATCCTTATATTCTACCACTTACAAGACTTTGGGAAAGTTATTTAACCTCTGTTCCTTCACTTTCCTAATCTGAAAAACAGAGATAATAAGTGTACCTACCTCACAGAATTGTTCTAAGGGTTAAATAAATTAGTAAAATTACACATATTAAGTGAGGCTTAAATGTTAGAAATTATTATCATTACTATATCTGTCTTTACAATATCTGTTTAATTTAGGTCTTAAGAGTCCCTTGGACTGCAAGGAGATCAAACCAGTCAATCCTAAAGGAAATCAGTCCTGAATATTCATTGGAAGGACGGATGCTGAAGCTCCAATCCCTTGGCCATCTGATGCAAAGAGCTGACTCGCTTGAAAAGATGCTCATGCTGGAAAAGACTGAAGGCAGGAGGAGAAGGGTACAACAGAGGACAAAATAGTTGGATGGCATCACCAACTCGATGGACATGGGTTTGGGTGGACTCTGGGAGTTGGTGATGGACAGGGAGGCCTGGTGTCTACAGTTCATGGGGTTGCAAAGAGTCAGACACGACTGAGCAACTCAACTGAACTGAACACCCTAACTCATACACAAAAACAATCTGACAAGAGTAAAGAGAACTTATCAAACCCTCCTTAATGTCTTTTATTTTTAAACTCCTAAACAACACCATTTAACTTTTAGGCTCAGTCAGTAAACAGAGAATACCTCTTGAAAGTAGAAGATAAATTCTGATAAACCAACCAGTGTAGTTTTTCTTGGCTTTCAAATACAAAGACAAATTCCTCAGGATTTTAAGAAATCACCCCCAACTTCACCTAAAACATAATCTTATTACATAAGTTGTAATTGGGGCTTCCTTGGTAGCTCAGCAGTAGCTCAAAGAATCCGCCTGCCAATGCAGGGGACTTGGGTTCAATTCTGGGGTCAGGAAGAGCCCTTGTAAAAGGAAATGGCAACCCACTCCAGTATTCTTCCCTGAGAAATCCCTTCAGAGGATCCTGGCAGGCTGTACAGTCCATGGGGTTGTAAAAGAGTCAGAGACAACTTAGCGACTGAATAACAACAGCAACCTTCAACTTTGACTAAGGCCCACCACCAAGAAATTACCATTTGCCACCATGAATGCTGAAATTTCATTTTGATAGGTAGGCCTCAACACATACTCTTTTATTTCCTGTAATTACCTTCATCAAAGTGGATCATACTACTTTTGGAAATCCTCACTATTCAAAACAACATATCTATTCTTTATATAAAACTTCCATACTCAAAACAACATTTTTTTCCTTAATAAACTCCAAGTCTAGGTCCCTCACTCTCACAGCACTCCTGCTGGCTAGCAGGAATTAAGCACCACTCTGGCACTAGTGATAACATAGTTCAAGAACAACATAAAACTTCTCAGATCTATCTATCAATTCTTGCTCTCTGATGAAATGTATGGAGGAAAGAACAATTTGAAGGTATAAACTACATAAGGCTTGAGACTAGGTTATGATTGCTTTGAAAAGCTTATTCGGATATGATCACCGAGACAGGGCACACAGAACTTCCAGACTAAATTATTTACAATCCAAAAAAACGTAACGCATAGCCACTGTCTAGCTGTCCTCTGCAGGTTGCAATTAAATAATTTCTTCAGTCTTTAGATGAATGTGATACATCTCCTTTTGAATCATACAGACTAAGACAAGAGGCCTCATGCAACAGGGGAAAAAGTCTCAAACAGGCATTGATTTTATTGTTAATTACTATCAGAAAAGTAACCTCATATCATCTGGGCCCAAACCAAAATCACTAGTTTCTACATTTTAAATTATTTACTATCCCTGATAGATAAGAAAGTTGTTCAACACATTCAAGAGTGTTGAAATGAATTTAGTTGTTTACTAAACCTATTGTTTACTAAGCAATAGGGATACAAAAGTAAGTAAAACACTACTTCAGAGAATTTAAAATCTAGTGAAGGAGAGAGATATGCATAAATAACCATAATCCCAGGTATAAGTAAGTATTTCAAAAGCATTTACTAGTCACTTCTGGTGCCAGACACATCTGTCCCACTTTCATGTAAGAATTACAATTAGGATGAACAGTTCTGGGATAAACACAGATTAGGCTTAAAGGAAACATACAAAGGAATCTGTATAACTGTTCAGCTCACTCATTAAAAAAAAAAAGACATTTAATATTGTAAGAAAAGGACCATACCAGGGTTCAGTTTCCTCAGAGACACATCTGTAACTTCTGGAAGACAAAGCAGCTAGGGTACTTCTTGTCTGATCAGTAAGAGGGAACCTTGCCTTCTTTGGCTTCAGACAGCCTTTGGACTGAAACACTGAGGGCTGAAGTAGCCTCAAACCTTCAAATGTAGTCAAAACCTCGTCTAGTCAAGAAAATAAAACTTATATGCAGGGTCCTTTATTTCATTTCCCTAGTCATTCATTCATTCATAAAATACCTACTGACCATAACTGAGGTGTCAAGTCTTGTTCCAAAACCTGGGAAAGCAAGCAAGCATGTAACCAATTAGATTACATACTAGTGAGACAGGAACAAATCAACAAAGACTGAGCCATAGGGAATAAGGCGTGGCAGCTTATATCCAGAAGGAATAGAGGGCCAGACTAGAAATTCTCATTCCTGGGAGGTGGAAATCCAAGGAAACGTTCCCTAACTTCTGCACAGGCTAATCCCTCCATTTGTGGCACTTGTTTTCCCTGTGTTTAGTTTGGGAATTACTCCCTAAATTCTGTGACTACTCATCTTTTAGATGAAAAAGCAGTTAATCTTCTTCTTGAGGCCAGCCATGGCAATTATTTGAATATGCCATTTTCAAATAGGCCAACTGAATACGCTGTCCATCAAAAGAATAAATAAGAGTCAGAGAAAAGCTGTTGATGGAAGAACTGAAAGATAACCATTACGCTGAAGGAGCAGAAGAGGATGATACACAAACTCTTACTCTTAAAAAACAATCTGACTCTTTTGAATATCCCCCTACAATCCACCCTCACTGACCAAACTATAATAGATACTAGTCCATCAAATACATTGACTGACTTCTCCATTCTATCAAACTTCTTTAAATTTCAGTTCATTCAGCTGCTACAAAATGGTATAATTGCATTCTAGGTGTGTATGTGAAGATTTCTTTTATTCCACAAGCTGTTTTGGCTGGGGAACAGTTAGAGGAACACTCCTCATACTCCATGGGTAATTAGTGGGAAAACTTCATGGCAACCTGAGGTTGGTTCTCAGGCTGTGCAAGTCAGCAGGGTGTAGCAGCCAAAGATAATGGCTCTATAATACTGTTCTGTAGGGTTTTTCCTGCCACATAAAGTCGTAAGAATGGCCTGACTATAAATAAACACAGAAGATGGCTCCTGCAAAGAAAGCCACAGAGAAAAAGATTAACCAAATTGAAGACTTGAACAATATTACCCTTACAATACTAAGTTAAATACAATATAAGCTAAATGGCACTTGATGCAAAAACAGTACTTAGACTTTGATTATTTACATCAGTACCAAGACTCTTGCCTGATGAGGAAATCAAGGCTAAGAGAAGTTAAATGACATAATAGAGACTAATACCTGAAACTAGGTATCTGGATTCCAAGAGAGTGAACCTTTTGTTGAAACAAACAAAACTGCTTTATGTGTACATTACATGTGTTAAAAAAGACAAAGTTTTATAAGAATTTTTTGGATCTGATTTGTTTTCATAAGCACATTTATATATATATATGTGTGTGTGTGTGTGTGTGTATATATGTGTATTCAAACAAAACCTCTAATATCACTTCATCTATCACACTATTCACCCCAATGTCCAGATTCTACTTCACAGAAATTATCAAATAATGAGGCAGCCCTCAGCATGCTAGTTCTCACTGAGGCAGATAGGGAACACATGTGGGGAAGACAAGCTATTTTCAGAGGCCCAAGCAAAGGGAATTAGACTGCTGCTGGGGAAGAAAAATACCTTTCCTTTTATCCATCTAAGTTGTTGGCTGGGACCTCATAAGAAAAGACAAGGTTAACAAGAGAAAAGCATATAAACATATTTATTAATGCTTTTCTCCTGCTAATCTGAACTGTAAAAGGAAGGGACAAGGAGAAATATTTACCTTCCTCTCTCCACAAGACATCACAGAGATCCAGGAAGCTGACATGGTAAGAATTCTTACCTTTTTCTCAAGTTGTCCCAGGCCTCAACTGCAGTCCCTGGAGCTAGTGGAGTGGGAATGCCCACCTTGAGACTGTCAGAAACTGTAAAGGAGGAAAACTCTCTTTCCCTTTCCCTTTCTAAGTTCTCAGTTGGGGCCCTGAAACAAAACACAGGTGGAAAACAGAAAAGCATACAAATCTATTTAATGTGAGATTTACACGACATGGCAGCCTTCACAAGGAAATGGAGATGTGAAGGAATGGTTAAGCTTGGTGTTTTTATGCTAGGTCTGACTAAAAGCAAAAGTCATGGGGAAATGTGGCAAGACAAAGGGAATGAGCTCAAGGTAGTAAACCAGGGGAAACATTCAGATTCCTCTCAGCAACCCTCCAACTTCGATAAAGATGCTCCTTTTCTCCGGCAATAGGAGGACATCTCTCACATAAGGGTCTTATGACCTGCTTCAGAGGAAAGTCAGAAAATCTTTCCTATACTTGCACCAGACATTCTCAAATACCTTCAGCCTAAAATACTCAATATGACAAGGAGCCATATTCTGGAGTAGCATGTCCTGACCCCATTATTATCCACAAAACACATTCCAAGATGTCTTTAAAATGTCTAAATCACTAGAAGAACCTGTGACCTATTTACACAATGAAGTCTGTTTTTCTACAATCACAAGCATGGTATCTATACAGGCACACCTTGGAGATACTGCGGTTTCGGTGAAAGACCAACACAACAAAGTAAATACTGCAATAAAGGGAGTCACGTGAACCTGGCTTCCAGGTGCATACAGAAATTATGTTTACACTTTACTGTAGTCTGTTGAGTGTGCAATAACAGCATTACATCTAAAAACACAATATACATGGCTTATTAAAAATAATGTACTGCTACAAAATGCTGATCGTCATCAGCTCCTTCAGCAAGTTGTAATCTTTTTGCAGTAGTGACATCAAAGATCACTGAGGATAGTTCATTGTAACAAATAATAATTAACAGTTTGAAATATTTCAAAACTATGAAAACCATGGTAGTCATATACCCACGACATTCCAGTAGTCATGTATGAACATGAGAGTTGGACCACAAAGAAGAATTTCTGAGCGCCAAAGAATTGATGCTTTTGAACTGTGGCACTGGATAAGACTCTTGAGAGTCCCTTGAGAGTTACAGTTCACTGTAACAAATAATAATTAAAAGTTTGAAATATTTCAAAAACTATGAAAACCATGGTAGTCATGTAGCCATGACATTCCAGTAGTCATGTATGGACATGAGAATTGGACCATAAAGAAGAATTTATGAGTGCCAAAGAACTGATGCTTTTGAACTGTGGTGCTGGAGAAGACTATTGAGAGTCTGCAAGGAGATCAAATCAGTCAATCCTAAAAGAAATCAATCTTGAATATTCATTGGAAGGACTGATGCTAAAGCTGAAGCTCAATACTTTGGCCACCTAATGCAAAGAACTGACTCATTGGAAAAGACCCTGATGCTGGCAAAGATTGAAGGCAGGAGGAGAAGGGGACGCCAGAGGATGAGATGGTTGGATGGCATCACTGCCTTGATGGACGTGAGCTTGAGAAAGCTCTAGGAGGTGGTAAAACACAGGGAAGCCTGGTGTGCTGCAGTCCATGGGGTTGCAAAGAGTTGGACCATGACTGAGTGACCGAATAACAACCACCAAAGTGTGACACAAAGGCACAAAGTCAGTGAATACTGTTGGAAAAATGGCACTGATAGACTTGCTTAATGCAAGGTTGCTGCAAGCCTTCAACTGATAAAAACAAACAAACAAACAAATACACTATCTGTAATAAAAAAAAAAGGTATACCTGTAAATGGAAGTATAGCAGATTTGAAAGAACTCAGTGTATGGTTTGAGACTAAAAACAGGATCTGGGTAGATGCAGCCATAATCTGAGATACATCCATTTGACTGATCCTGCAAACATGCAGAAACTGATCACTTTACAAAGCATCTCCTGAGATTCTTGGGAAGGTCTGCTTTCTCCCTAAATCTCTACCATCTCTGTATAGTACCACTCGATAAGGAATCTCCGAAAGTCTTACTAAGATACAAGTCTTTTCTCTTATAAAGGCAGTCTACTTGGCTACCTGATGCAAAGAGCTGACTCACTGGAAAAACTGAAAGCAAAAGGAGAAGGGCGGCAGAGGATGAAATGGTTAGAGAGCATTACCGACTCAGGGGACATGAGTCTGAGAAGACTCTGGGAGACAGTGAAGGACAGGGAAGCTTGGCATGCTGCAGTCCATGGGGTCACAAAGAGTCAGACTCGACTTAGCAATCGAATGACAAAAGCCTTTAGTATCTACTGCTGCTGCTGCTGCTGCTGCTGCTAAGTCACTTCAGTCGTGTCTGACTCTGTGTGACCCCATAGACGGCAGCCCACCAGGCTCCCCTGTCCGTGGGATTCTCCAGGCAAGAACACTGGAGTGGGTGCCATTTCTTTCTCCAATGCATGAAAGTGAAAAGTAAAAGTGAAGTCACTCAGTCCTGTCTGACTCTCAGTGACCCTATGGACTGCAGCCTACCAGGCTCCTCTGTCCGTGGGATTTTCCAGACAAGAGTACTGGAGTGGGTTGCCATTGCCTTCTCCTTAGTATCTACTGACATAGCCACAAACGTAAAATTAGTAAAGGTATTGACTACATTCGTGGGAAGTTAGGGCAGGTGACCAATGATGAAGGGACAAGTTAGGGTCCAGGAAGGGAATGCCCAGGCGAGGTGGGGTGTGGGGAGAAGAGAAGTCTTCTTACGGGAAGTAGCCAGTAATGGAAAGGGCAGTCAAAAAAAAGAGAAAGAGAGAGAGACAATTTCACCTGCTAAATCACTCCGCCTAAGACAACCTCTGTTTCCAATCTCCTCCAGGGGGCTATTTAGAGTGAAATGGCCCGGGGCAGGGGTGCCATTTTCAGTTATTAAAGAAGCAAGTAGAGCTTCTGGCTCTGAGCAGCACTTGACCCAAAGGGTGATGAGTAGAAGGAAGAGGAAAGGGAATTAGCCAGATCCCCTGTGGTCAGAGCCTGCACACAGCAGGGCTGATAACCATGTCCATCTCAGCGTGAACTCCCAAGGAACAGCTCTTTGATTGCAGAAGTTACTGCTGTCCAGAGCTGAGCTGCAGGGAAGGACTCAGGGCTAAAACCAAGAGGGGAGGGGGTGGCCAAGAGAAGTCCTAGATAAGAAATGTAATAATTAACACATTTGTCACCTGGTGGTGGAAAGCCATAAAATGGTGATGATAAAATAGCCACAATGCTGGCATAATTACCTTCTCCCAACCAACTGCCAAAGGTCTGGTGATTAATCAGTCTCTCTAGGCATTTCTCTGAACAAGCCCAGCCTCCAATCCCAGTGTAAAAATCCACAAGCCAGCTTCTGTGAGAAACAGGCGGTTGACTTGAGGATCTTTTTTTTCTTCATCTGGAGAAACATGAATAAATCACACATCATCAAGTTTTCATTTTTCTCCTCAGAGAAATATGAAATATTATAGATCATCTCCAGTACATCAGCTTCTTCACACTCCATTAGCATGAAGGGACTATTTTTGATATAATTTATCAAACCACTGGCCTCATTTCTCCCACTTCATTCAAGATGGAAAGGCAGACACAGTGAACTCAGGTTTCTCTTTTTCATAAGAAGCAGCAATCTGCCTTCTACTGGGGAAGCAGACAGTAAGTTGAAGGGCATAATTAGTGACAGGTCATCAACCTGTACTACCACCCAAAAGACTGGAAGGATCTGGCCTACAGTCTGGAATGGAGCTGGCTCAAGCATGCTCTAGTTAAATCCCACTGAGGTGAGAATGTCATCTCTCTCTCATTTTTTCTTTTTAATGGTGAGTCCATCTCTCTTCCCAAAGTCAGTTTTCTCCTCCACCTTGGCCCATGCTGATGTGATAAGGGTCCCAATAAGGATGTTTGCCTGGTTAGTATGCTACAAGCTCTCATTGGCAGCCAAATATGTTTGAAAACTGCAACAGAGAATTAAAACATTTGTTCTTTTTCTACTTTCTCCTTCATTAGCAGCATTAGAGTGTTTTAACAGCAAGGCTGAGAACCAAATGATCCACTCAATTCAATTTGATTATTATTATTACTTTAATTAATGAGGTCCTACTATGTTCGGGGCAATTACCTTGTGATTCCTGCTCAGAATCAGCTAAGCAAATATATACCTAACTAGCTATAATATAAAATGATCATCAGAGAAGAGGCAGAAGATGTATCTGGATAAAAAAGTATTTCAGTAGGATCTTGAAAGCTGAGTAGAATTTCAACATCCTGGATAAAGTTCAAAACAGGAAAGACAACTAGGGATAAAGAGATGTCACTGGGAGACATGAAAAGAACATGAAACGGGAATGTGAGGTGTACGTTGGTGGTGTTGTTTAGTCACTAAGTCACGTCTGACTCCTTTATGACCACATGGACCACAACCAAGCTTCTCTATCCATGGGATTTCCCAGGCAAGAATCTGCAATGGGTTGCCATTTCCTTCTCCAGGGGATCTTCCTAGACCAGGGATTGAATCTGTGTCTCCTGCATTGGCAGGTGGATTCTTTACCACTGAGCCACCAGGGATGTCCATGAGGTGTATGGCTGAGATGCAAATAATACAAAAACTGATAAAGGTTAGGCTTAGGATTGTTCTTAAACAGCAAGCTGAGGAGCATTTGTTCTATCACATAATCAACAGGGAGCTATGAAATGTTTTCAAGGATAACAATAAAGATTAAAACTGTGTCCAAGACATTAACTGTAACAGAACTGTGAAAGATGACCAAGGAGAGGCGAGCCAAGGTGAGTGGTAAGAAAACCAGTGAAAAGGCCCCAGCTGCAGGATTCCCCCAGGAGTCCTCTCTATAGCATATGGCTTAAAGATAAGGGCCTTGTTTCAGCAGTCTGACGTCAATCATGCCAAACACAGATGGATGCTCAATACAACTTGCTGAAATAACAAATGGACACGTGTGCAAGGGGAGCTACACAAGAAGGTTCACAACAGCAGTGTTTGTAATAGCAAAAATCTGAAAACAGTCTAGATGTTCACAAATAGAATAGGTAAGTGACAACATAGTCAAACTAGATTATTATACAGTAGGGAAAAGAAAAAGAGAACAACGAAATTAATCTTACAAATGTAATGTTCAGGTAAATAACTGCTGCCAGACTTCCCTGGTGATCCAGTGGTTAATAATCTGCTTTCCAATGCAGGGGACATAGGTTCGATTCTTGGTCAGGGAACTAAAATCCCACATGCCATGGGGCGACCGAGCCTGAGCGCCACAAGAGAAGCCTGCATGCCACAACTAGAGAAGTCTGTGCACTGCAGTGAAGAGCGCACGCGCTGCAACGAAGACCCCCGACACAGCCAAGCAAATATTTAGGAAAAAATCACGTTCTTAAAAGTTGCAAACATTCATATATAGCATGATGCAATTTTTCAAAATTAAACCTACTATATAATATGTGTCAATTTACATATACAGGATATATTAAAGAAATTCATAACATAAACAAATCCAGAATAATTGTGGTTATCACCCATGGGTTCTGAGAGAAGGATATGATCACAATTACAATAGGGGCATCAACTATCCTGGAAATATTATACTTTTCAAGCTGGGAGATGGGTGCATGGATATGCATTATTTCTCATATCTTTAACTAAATAAAGATAAAACAAAAATAATAATGAACAGGCAGAAGAATCTTGATGGGCCAGTCACATTTAAGGATGTGAACGACAGGGACTTCCTTGGTGGTCCAGTGGTTAAGATTCTGAGCTTCCAGTGTAGGAGGTGCAGGTTTGAGCCCTAGGGAATTAAGACCTCATACACTGAGTGGTGCAGCGAAAAATAATAAATAAAGATGACAAGGTAATTAGTCTAATAGGTTGAGAAAGGGCAGTGGAGAAAGCATAGAAGTCAGGCCACTAACGTACCCTAGAACTGGAATGTGACAGTCATTATGTAGCTGAAGGGCTGGCAGAATGTAGGCTGCAGTTCGTACACTTGGCCCAGACTGGGCAGGGAGACAGGAGAAGCCAAGGGCTTGAGCAAACTTTGGGAGATGGTGAAGGACAGAGAAGTCTGGTGTGCAGCCATCCATGGGATCGCAAAGAGTAGGACCTGACTGAACAACAACAAAGGCCTTAGTAAAAGAACTGGAGAGGAGAGACCAGGACTGGCACACAGAAAGGGCAGAGAAAATTGCTAGAGGACCAGGTGGACCATAACCATATTAGCAACAAATAAATGAAAGCCTGGATGGAAGACTCCCTTTGGAAGAAATACAGTGAGTGAGTGTGTGAGTGTGAGTCTGTGTGTGTAAAACCAAACTCCAGGAGAAAACCAAGTGTGTGTGTATGAGTTTTGTTTTAAGAAAAGTCATCTTCTTTTCCAAAAGATTGGATTTTGTACCATCATTCTTCTTCAAATGATGAAGTATTTTCCTCTACTTTAAGCGCGGGTTGGGAAGGGACATCATGGGAAGTAAATCAAAGCAGAATAAGAACAACGTCAACCTCTCATATTTTTCCTTCTCGCAGAAATGCAATAGGATAACTTATTTTTAAAAATCTGAAGTTTATTAGGCTGGTATTTATTTTGGTTTCCCTGGAGGGTACAGTTATGCCTTAGAAAGACCTGTGGCTGCAAGACTTTCATAATAAACTATTTCTATGCTTACCACATGTACCAAGAGGAGCAAAGAAAGTCTCCTTTGTGAGGCATTTTGTAGAGAGAAGACTCCTGCTCTTTCCGTTTAGCAGCATCATTTGTTCTGGCATTAGAGTTCCTTTGACCGTTACCCAAGCTACAGAACTGCAGACTGTGGGAGTTATACAAAAGGATTATGTGGAATATCCAGCTTGATCTGAAAGAGTTGGAGAGTGGGAGATAAAATGCCACCCTGAAATAACTTTTGTTGCACAACTAAAGCTCTGATCCCAGCATCAGCAATGAAGTTAAACTGAGGCTGTCAGCAAGCTGGTAGCGTTGGTCTCAGGGTCCTGTAATTCCCTCTAGATCAGAAAAATTATACTAAGCATGCTGCTGCTACTGCTGCTAAGTGGCTTCAGTTGTGTCCGACTCTGTGCGACCCCAGAGATGGCAGCCCACCAGGCTCCCCCGTCCCTGGGATTCTCCAGGCAAGAACACTGGAGTGGGTTAAGATCAACTTTCAGAAGAAGGACCTTTTCTTGCTAAGTTTCTTCCAATCACTCCTATTTCTGGGGAAATGCCACTTCACAAGTATGTGGGTATATTTGACAACTCTTTAGCAGAGGTGAAAATGCAAAGAGATTTTTAGAAAATGCCAAATCATTACATGATAAAAATAATCCATATGAACATAAGAAGTAAGAAACAGGTTTGAGAGGCTCTCGAATCTCGAGTCTGTCAAACTAGCAGAAGACACTGCTGGAAGTGCCCAAGAAAGTTATGATGTCCAGGCGTTAAAAATGCAGGGAGAGAAAGACACAATGTGATATTTCTGCATAATCTTGGCTCCTGGGGGACCGAAACTCATTTTTCATGGTTGCAAAATTAACCACCAAAATTAAGCAGGAACAGAAATATATTTACTGGAATCAAAAGTGTGACTACGAGAATGTAAAATATATGCAGACTCACAAACACATGCATTTTCTCCATTTGTGCAGACTTGGCTGGGGACAACCAACAACTAGCCACTCAGAGTTCAGTTCCAATTCTCTCTGAGCCTTGGGGAAATAGGAGACTTGGTGTGATGGGTTTGCATTCCAAATGACTCTGATGAAGCCTGTGGTGTCCAGCTGAGCCAAAGGTGGAGCCAAGGTAAACAGACGGGACGACGAGCCAGGAAAATGAGATGGCAGGGAGGCCTAACCCACTAAAACACAGCCATAAAAAACACAGAGACATAGAATTTCCCATGAGTCACAGTGGGCCGGTGAGATGCTGCCCACTGCTGCCAAGGCAATCCAAAAGGCATCCCATAGACTTCACCATACAACAGTGGAGACTCACCAGGACTCTGCAGGACTTGATAAAAGTCTGTATTCTTAACAATATATAGCCATGTAAAGCTGGCTGTTCTACTGCAATAGGAAAAAACCAACTTTCCATTAAAATGCCTTTTTTCTTTTTTAAATTACACCAGAAAGTTCTAAGTAATGACAAAGGAAATGGAGACAACCAGCTTCTGTGTCTTGGCAGGCTAAAACACAGCATTCATTCAAAAAGAAATTTTAATTGGTATGCAAGTGGGGATGCTATTTATGTGTGTGTACCATTTATATTTCTCTTAAAATGTTCTTAAGACACTGTACAAGTAAGGGGTTAATAGTATCACAGGGACACTGACACTTCAGAGGGCTAAACGACATGGTATTAGAGCTTAAAACTGAAAGGAAAATTAATTTCTTAAGAACGATGGACATGGAAGCAACCTAGATGTCCATCAGCAGATGAATGGATAAGAAAGCTGTGGTACATACACACAATGGAGTATTACTCAGCCATTAAAAAGAATACATTTGAATCAGTTCTAATGAGGTGGATGAAACTGGAACCTATTATAAGAGTGAAGTAAGCCAGAAAGAAAAACACCAATACAGTATACTAATGCATATATATGGAATTTAGAAAGATGGTAACGATAACCCTGTATGCGAGACTGCAAAAGAGACACAGATGTATAGAACAGTCTTTTGGACTCTGCAGGAGAGGGAGAGGGTGGGATGATTTGGGAGAATGGCATTGAAACATGTATAATATCATATATGAAACAAGTTGCCAGCCAGGTTCAATGCATGATACTGGATGCTTGGGGCTGGTGCACTGGGATGACCCAGGGGGATGGTATGGGGAGGGAGGAGGGAGAGGGGTTCAGGATGGGGAACACGTGTATACCTGTGGCGGATTCATGTTGCTATATGGCAAAACCAATACAATACTGTAAAGTAATTAACCTCCAATTAAAATAAATACATTTATTTAAAAAAAAAGAATGATAAATGAAAAGAATGATGTTAATTGTAGAAGCTCAACCAACCAACCACAAACAGGCAGAAGAATCTGTGCAATAGCAATGACTTGAAGAAATTCCATGGATAGAAAGAGATGAGACAATTCCAGTACAGAACAAATGATTTAACTTAAAATGAAAACACATATCCTTGCTAGGGGCAGAGTGTTATACTGGAAACTTAAATCTCTTAAAACCGTCACAATGGCCTTTCTTAGAAAGTTCCTTTCCTTAATGACACCCCTGATCATAGCCTGAATTGGGCTTACCAGGTTCATAACTCTGCTCCATCAATTACCACAATCACCCTACTCTGGGATAAAAGCTTTACCTTGTCTGAGTCTAGGTTTCTCCATGGGCAATATGTGCATTATGAAATCGACCTAGTGGAATTGTTTCCAAACTAATTGAGATAATGAAAATGAAAGTACTAAATCAAACACCACGCAGGGCCCACAACAAAGTCACTAAGTCTAGATCACCTCGTCCACAACCACTGCACACATATGCCTTTGAGGCGTGATGGCTTGGTACTTAAGGGCACAGGTTCTTACATCAGGCTTTTCAAGTCCTGGTCAGCCAGCTACTAAATACATAACTTCAGACAGATTTCTTAATCTTTTTAAGATTCAATTTCCTTCTTAGAAAAATGGAGATAATTATAGTGCCTCCTTGATGGAGTGCTTGGGAGGAATATCAGTTATTATCTGAAACATAGAGCACTGCCTGGCAAACAGTCAAAGCTCAATAACTGCTAGCTAGGACCCTGGTTGCATTATATGTAAAATCTGAAAACTCACTGACAGAGGGAATACCTCCTTTGAAATTTTAAAAAACTAGTGGCAAAGTATTTAATCAAGTCAGACTTCCTAAGCATGCTATCTCTGTCTCCTATGTAAATTTTGATGTAATAATGATATTTTGATTGGTATTGTAGTTTTCACTTTTATGAGCACGGCGACTTTATAACTTCATTTTAAGAAAAAATGTAAAACACTGAGAAAACAATTCAGATAAGCAATTTACTTATTAAAATGCAACTTCCAAGGTATGGCCAAGATTAGTGCAAATTTAGCCTAACTTCCCATAAGAATCTCATTTTATATCCATTTCTTAGTGCACAAAGAACTGACACCAATATCAAGGCCCCAAGGCTGTGAAAGACAATCCAGCGTCAGAGACAGACTCAATTGTTTTTGCTAGACCATGCTCTCTAATGCAAAAATACAAGGAATACATTACAGAAAGATTTTCAAGAACTAGTATATTGAAATAAATATATTTTTAAAGAATGATCTAAACTTAAATTGGAGAAGGCAATGGCAACCCACTCTAGTACTCTTGCCTGGAGAATCCCATGGACGGAGGAGCCTGGTAGGCTGCAGTCCATGGGGTCACTAAGACTCAGCTCGACTGAGCAGCTGTACTTTCACTTTTCACTTTCATGCATTGGAGAAGGAAATGGCAACCCACTCCAATGTTCTTGCCTGGAGAATCCCAGCGACGGGGGAGCCTGGTGGGCTGTCGTCTATGGGGTCGCACAGAGTTGGACACGACTGGGCCGACTTAGCAGCAGCAGCAGCAGCAGACTTAAATTACAATACTTTATTCCAGTAGCAGAGGTTTTACTGCATCATCCTCTTCATCAACAGGACTAAGTATTATAAAATGGTGTGTGAGAACAAAGTGGGTTAACTATTCCGGGGAGTTTATATCCTGTAATAATGTTTGGTTCATGAAAGCACTGCTCAGAGAAAATAGTAACAGTGGTTTGGACAGGCAAAATTGTTGCCATTTCACAAAAGAAGTTGAGACCAAGCAGCAGAAAGTTGAGTAATTTTTCTAGAGTTAGTTGCTCTTGAGCAAGTATCAAGAATGTAGATCTGAGACAGCCTGTCCCTGGCTCCAGATGGTAGACAATGAGACTCTAAAGTTACGGCCAATGAGTAATTTTCAGGTGACTGCCTGGGTGTTTTATTATAGTACCACTGTTATTATGCAATTACCATACTAATCCTATCTATAGCTTTCTTATTTGTTCTATGACTTATTACATTTACCATATTTCATCTTTCATTGGGAACTAATCAAAAACTCCTATTCTAAAGTAACCTAAGTGTCCATTGACAAATGAATGAATAAAGATGTACAATGGAATATTACTCAGCCATAAAAGGATAAAATAATGCCATTTGCAGCAACATGGATGAACCCAGAGATTTTAGACTAGTGATGTAAGTTAGACAAAGACAAACATTTTATGATACCAGTTGTATGTGGAACCTAAAATATGATAAAAATGAAATTATTTACAAAATAGAAACACAGATATAGAAAACTAAATTATTGTTACCAAAGAGAAAAGGGAGGGAGGGATAAATCTGAGTTTGGGATTAACTGTTGCATATTACTATATGTAAAATAGATAAACAAGGTCCTATTGCATAGCACAGGGAACTATATTCAATATTCCATAATAAACTAACAGAAAAGAAATCTGAAAAAAAGAATATGTACAAAACGAAATCATTTTTTTGTATATCAGAAACAAGCACAGCATCATAAATCAACTATACCAGAATAAAAATAAAAAGTTCTATTCTAGCCAGTAACTCTAATAAGCCCTGTTAGGTGATGAGAACATCTGCAAAAACCCATCATTTTCCATGAGAGTCTTTACTCCTACTGAAGTAGAATCCAAAAGGGTTCCAAACCATAGCAAATGTCACTGTCTTCCAGGTTATTAGCTTCTGTATGATACACTTAGTCACACAACTTCTGAACAACATATAGTAGAGCAGAGGTTGTTGGAAGTTAAGAATGAGTGACATATAAGAGACAAGTACATGTTTTTGTACATTGCAGGTACCTGCTTTTGCCCCTCAAATGATTCTAGGAAAAATTCTACAAATGTCAAGAATTGCCCACTACGAAGAATGGAATATCACACATTCCCCCACCTTTCAGAACAGAGGTCCCCTAACTATCAAAGAGAAAGAGACTACATTTTAGGAAAAATTTAACAGGAACAAACTAAACTCCACGAAATATCAGCATATACCAGGACTATGACTTCCCTGGAGGCTCAGACAGTAAAGAATCCACCTGCAATGTTGGAGACCTGGGTACAATCCCTGGGTTGGGAAGATTCCCCTGGAGGAGGGCATGGCAATCCACTCCAGTATTCTCACCTGGAGAATTCCATGGACACAGGAGCCTGGCAGGCTGTAGTCCACGGGCAATCAAAGAGTCAGACATGACTGAGTGACTAAGCACAGCATAACATGGCTAATTCAGTGACTCCTTGGCTAGAGCACCTGCAAGGACTCAAACTGTGTGATTGGACAGATATGGAGCAAACCAGATGCTCCTCTTAACCCTAATAGCCCTTTTCTCTTCCTTTGAGAACCTTTGGAAGTTCAAGGGGAAAGTTTATCAATCTTGATTAATTTCATGGGCCAAATCCAATGAGCTAAACAAGCTAATCAATTCTCATTTATTAATCAAATACAATTTCACAATGTTAAATAATCATTATACTGTAGATATAATAATGATGATGATAAACTTTGACAGGCAATAATGTTTTTTATTAATAATACATCCAGGAAAATAGTTTATGGTATTGAAAGAGATATTAAATGAGCAAAAATACACAGGGGAAGAAGGTATTATATATACATATTTTCACATTATTAAAAATAGAAAAAATATAAAGGTGAGATTAAAGTTACAGAACCTATCTGCATCTCTAGAAATGAAGGGTTTAGGTTATATGAAATATCATCTGTTCTCATGGAAGTACTCTGTAGCTGGCGGCAGAACCTCTGAACAGAATTTGAATGAGTGATGGGCTGAGAAGCATCAGATGAAATTGAAGAAGCAAAATAAAATTTCCCATGAAAGAACATTCTTTAATTATGAAGAAGGTTGTCTGGGATTACCCGACAGAAACCTTGCAAATCCTTGCTCTTTATACCTGGTAAAATGAGAGCTACCTGGCAAGCCTTTTTTTTCCTGCCTTACTCTCAGGTCCACAGACACAAAAGGACTGAGAACAGAAAAGCAGCAGCACCGCAAGATGTCCTGCAAATGCTGGGAACAGAAGCAGAGGCCATGAATTCAGCACTAGCGAGCGCGGTGGCTTCCGATGCTGTCAGCGCTGTGCGTGCTCAACAGAGGGGGTTAGCAAAGACCAGGGGGAGAGGGAGAAGCTTGGTAGGGAAGACAGTTTCCATCAAAAAGCAGTGGCAGTGAGGAGAAACCCATGGCACATGCAGACATTCTGCAGTCATCTGACCTCTGAAAGGCAGAAAGAAATGTAGTCTGTCTTAAAATCTCTGAGCAAGAAAAGGAAGGGGGGAAGAAACTACCAAAAAAAAAAAAAAACTTGTTTATAATAAAGACTACATTCTGTAGCAATTTCCTAGATTCCTGGGGTTAGAAATCTAGATTGCCAATGGATAAGTGAGCCTTAAAATCACATCCCTGCTGACAAAAATTCATTTCTTATAACCGTCTCCATTTACCGGAATGCTGAATCTTTCCCATGGGGAAGGAACAAATGAAAATGTTATTTCTCTGCTCATGAACTCATACCTTTCTGTCTGCTTTTCACTGTTGGCAATTTCATTCTCCTCCAAATTTGACTAAAGCCCGTGACTGAGGGAAATAATGTCTATATAATAATCTTCTGAAACTCTAATTCTGAGTCATGTTTTTTTGGATGTTGCCTCGCAGTTTATGAAAATTGCACTGAGCTATGAAATGTAAGTGATGTGATGTCTCTGCCTAACATAATCATTTTGCTGGTGAACATGTTGCAAATACTAATGAAAAGGAGGCTCCCACAAAAGCCATGAAGGCTGGTTAATGGCAACAATCTAGCAGCAGTGGCCCCCATCTTCAGGGCTGTTCATCATATTCCTCTCAGAACAGAACTGCAAAGGGTAAAAGACAGGTGGTCAAAGCACACTCAGGAAAAGCAGAAAAGTGTTTGCTTCCATTGTGGTCCCTCCCTTGTCCCTTCATGCTTATAACCTCTTATCAGTTCGTGTGTGCTTGGGACAGTAGCATGCCATCTGACCAAATGGGAACAATGATGTACTGACTTTACACTTTAAAGGAAATATCAATTTTGAGACAGGATCAGTTATCTGTTTCAAAGATGTTTAGTTATGCAGTATAATTAAAGACTATCTCTTTTACAAGCACAGATTATCACAACCACAAGGTGGACCCCACCAGAATGAAATTTCTCTATCATTTGCAGAATTTAACACAACCAAATGGGGCTAAGGTCTGTAACTTTAATTTTTTTCTATCTTTTCAATCTATTCAATGTGCAAGGAAGGGAACTAAATAAAAGTTATAAAGATAACTTGTCGCTAGTAAATCTCATATAAAATAAAGAGACTTTATAACATAAAAATTAGTTATCTATGATGTCTATACACTTACTAAATAATGGAAATAGCGTAAAATATTAAAACACATTTTGTTATCAAACTGCCTTTTGAGAGATAGTAGATGAAAGGTTCTGCTTTATAAATAGAAGGTATCATTATTTGAAATTCTTTCTCCTATTCTGATTCTCAGCAAAATACGAGGTTTCATAGTTTCTAATTTTCAGCAAATATTACCCCAATTGTATTTGAGGCTATTTACAGAATAATTTTAAAAACATAAGCAGCAAATAAAGTTTTGGAAGTTACCCACTTACATATGTGGCATCACTACCTATGATTCCTTAACCCTCAGTTAACTAATAATACTAAGAAAAATAATTAGCAAGTATTATGATTTAAAGCAACATCATATCCCTTAACATTTACTGTGAAGATTATTTTATACAATGAAATCACAGATGTTTAAATGAATCCTAGGCATGGCAAATTAATTCTGGATTTCATTGAATATATTTCATGCAAACCTCTGCATTCTACATCCATGTGACACTGAGGGTTTTAAAAAACTGAAAATCAAAGCATTAAATTCATGACTATGAGGTAGTCCCAAGGCTAAGGGAAGGAATAGGGCTTTGGGTGGTCACACAGTAGTTATGTAATTATTTGAAAGAAGGAATAACAATCATTTGACAGATGTTTTGTAACAGTTCTCCAAAAATAACTCATTAGAAGTACTCACTCCAGAAATGATCTTTTTTTCCCCTAAATAGAACAATTCTTACTTGAAGAAAATTTACAAATAGGCTGGCCATGTTTGTGGTGTGCAATGAGTCATCAAAACACACCCTAACCCAAATCCATCTTTACTATATCCATCTCACGTTACTATCCTAAATCTGCCAAGGACATCCAAACACATTTGTAAAATGGGCATCTTTTATGTAAGATTATGAGTACGCTACTCTCTAGAAATCTACACCAGTTTAGCTGACTATTCTTCTTTATCCTTAAAAGAGCTGTTCAGACTTTTCCTGAGAAGAGGAGCTATGATTAGGTCAATTGTGATCATGTAAACTAAAATTATATTCTTTTAGAGAACAATTTTTATTTTGGGTAACCTCAAGATGAGAGGAAAACAATAGTACAGTATTTAGGGTAACAACATTATGACCTCAACAGTACAAAGTATATTGTCAGCAGTAAAATTTGAAAGTTCACTCACTCATTAGCCCACAAAGGTCTTTTTAGTCTTTATTATTAATGAGTCATATCTGTCACATTAAACTAACATAAATTTCTAACACTCCTATGACTTTTTCAGACCGTGATTTAGACACATATTGAGAATACATTATCTTACTGCTATTCTATTACATACTGTTCTTCCAAAATATACATGCAAATTCTGCTTCTTTAAAAGAAGAGCAGAACTTTCCACCTTCTGTTTTCACTTGTTAATACTAATGATGTGCCTCCCAAGTGGCGCTAGTGGTAAAGAACCTGCCTACCAATACAAGAGACATGGGACATGGGTTCCATTCCTGGGTTGGGAAGATCCCCTGGAGGAGAGCACAGTAACCCACTCTAGTATTATTACCTAGAGAATCCCATGGACAGAGGAGGCTGGCGAACTACAGTCCATGGGGTTGCGCAGAATTGGACACGACTGAAGTGACCTAGCACTAGCATTGATGATATCATGCTTGCCTAAATGCTTCTTATTCAGGAAGTTAAAACTAGAGAGTGTTTAAAAATACCATGAGAAAGGGCTCCTTGCTTAGATCATGAGAAAGGGCCCCTTGCTTAGAGGGTGCAAGAAATGCTGTTTACACACATTTTAAGCACCAACTCATACTTCAAAATCAACAAGTTCAATCACAAATATCTAATAGTACCACTGCAGTGCAAAGCTTCCAGTAGATTCAAGGAAATTCTGTGACACTGTCACTAGTATATTTGAAGGTTTAAGGTTTATTTTTAAAGCTGAATGTCTTGTCACATTTTAGATATTTAACTTTATCCAAAGAAATTACATTCCCCAAACAAGGTATGTGACTATGTCTGGCTGATCAATGAACATAACTTGCATAATTTAAACACTCTCATGTTTATTGACATTTATTTTATCCCTCAAAATACGGTATTAATAAATATTCCAAGTGAATTTGAAAAACACCTGTATGATGCTGCTGAGTATTTTGTGTGTCAATTGAATCAAGGTGATGGACAGTATTGCTCAGGTAGTCTACATCTTTCCCAATTGGTTTATTTGTTCCACCAAGTACTGAAGAAAGAATGTTGAAATCTCCAACAAAACTAGTGATTTGTCTAACTCTCCTTGTAGTTCTATTACTTTTTATGTATTCTGAGGCTCAGTTATTAGGTGTATATACCTTTAATTTTCTTGGTGAATTCTTGTTTTCTTGATGAACTGACCTCTTTATCACAATGTAGTATGTAGTACCATGTTTTATCCCTGATAACACTGCTTATTCTGAAGTCTACTTTGTCAGATGTTAATAGAACCAACTCAGCTTTCTTTTGTTTGGATTTTGCATGATATATTTTTTTCCATCATCTTAGTTTTAATATAGCTGTTTTCATATTTAAAATGGGTTTCTTGTGCACAATACATAATGGGGTTTTGCTTTGCATCCAGTTTTTAAACTGTTTTTTAACTGACCATTTGTAGGTAATGTAACTACTGCTAGAGATGGGTATATATCTATCATTATACTGTTTAAAATTTTCCCCAAGTTTTTTTTTGTGTCTTTTCTTTTCTGCCTTCTTTTGTTTTAGTTAGGAATGTTTTATGACTCAGTTTCTCTCTTTTATTAGTTTGTTAACTAGACTACTTTGTTTTATCTTTTCCTTCAATGGCTGTTCTAGAGTTCATAATAATGCATCTTTAACTTAGCACAGTCTACTATAATTTTATTATATTACTTTACGAGTAGCATAGGAAACTTATAACATATATTTCCATTTCCTTCCTCCTCTCCTTTGTGCTATTATTTTCAGTATTTCTTTGAATATATGTTACAAACCCTACAATGCATAGTTATTATTTTTGCTTTAGACTAGGTCACAAAGTAACAAATTCAGACTTCATGAGCCATAGAATATCCATTTTATATTCTTCACTTTGGTTGTTTTTAATTTTTATAACCTTTTAAAAATATAAAACACTCCTAAGCTTTTAGGTTGCACAAATGCAAGCTAAAAGTAGTATTTAGCCCATGGGGTACTTTTTGTCAAACCTTGCTCTAATCTCTTTTCATATATTGAAAGTAAGAAGAAAATATCTTTTAAATTTATCCAGTTCTACATTTTTGGTGACCTTATTCCATGTATAACATCAAATTTTCTAATCTAGCAGTATGCTCTTGCCTGAAGACCTTCCTTTAACATTTCTCCTGGTGCTGTTCTACAAGCAAAAAACTCTCTTGATGTTTGTTCATCTGACAAATTCTTATTTTTGCTTTTCTTTTTAAAAGGATATATTTCCTGGAGATGGAATTCTGGATTTCAGTTCTTAAAAGATGTCATTCCACTATCTTCTGGCTTTCATAGTTTCTGATTAAATGTCTGCCAAACTGTTAGCTATGTGCCTCATTAAGCAATATTTCTTTTTTCTCTGACCTCCTTCAGAATTTAGTCTTATCTTTGGTTTTCAGCAGTTTGATGACTATATATAGATAAACTTTGTTATCTTTCAGTTTGAAAAATTCTCAACCATTCTCTCTTCAAACATTTCTTCTGTCTTATTTTCTCTCTCCTTGTTTATTTTAGATTGTTACATATGTTCTACAGCAACATACTCCATTTTTGGATTTCCTGTTTTTTATTTCCACTCTTTTTTAACTCTATTTTACTTTTGAAGAGTTCTTCTAGTCTATCTACAAGGTCTGTCTCTACTGTGTCCAATCTGTTAATAAACCCACAGAAAAAAAATTTAATATGTGATATCTTGTTCAACATTTTTAACATTTCTAAAATTGCCCACTGATATATATGCATTGCCTAATTATCCATTATCTATTATTATAAAAATATAATAATCATAGTTATTTTGAAGTCCCCGTCTGAAGCCTGCATCTCTTGGTTTGGTTCTGTTTACTATTAAACCTTCTGAGAAAGGTGTTTTTTTGTGTGTGTGTGTGCCTGTGTCTTATACATTTTACAAATTGAATTCCACACTTTTCCTGTGTAAGAAACCAAAGTAAATAACATTATGCCTAGAAATTGGTAACATCTCTCAGGCTATCAGCATGGGGGGAATTGAGTAAATCTAGTAAGTAGTTGAACTGGGTTTGGATACTGTTGCTGATATATTTAGCCTCACTGCACTGAAGGATGCAAATTTTCCTTTGATAGACTCTCATGACCTAATTCTTTGTGAGAGTCCAAAAGTTCCAAAGCAAAAAACAACTGAGAGTTTAATCTTGAGAAAAAAAAAATTTTTTAATTTAAAAACCAGTAATCAAGAAACATTCTACAGAATATCTGACCAGCATGCCTCAAAATTTTCAAGATCATCAAAAAGGAAAAAAGTTCAAGAAACTCTCTCAATCTAGAGAAACCTAAAGAGAAATAATGATCATAAAGATAAAATGTGGTGTTCTGAATAGAATGCTAAAAAAGAAAAAGGACATTAGGTTAAAAAAGTAAGGAAATCTGAATAAAGTATGACTTCAATTAATAATAATATCACTACATTAGTTATTAAAATACAGCATACTCACATATGATATTTACAACAGAGATAAACTATGTGCTATGCATATGGGAACTTTCTGTATTACCTGTACTAAATTTTGTAAATCTGAAACTATTTTTTAAAGTTTAATTTTTTAAGTATTAAGAAGTTTTTCTGTATTCATGATCTACCCAAAAAATACAACAGGCTCTGCAGAAAGTCATTACAGGACATATGTGTGGGTAAGTGAGGGAAAAGCTCTCTCCATGCTCTTGTCAGTCCTCTAGCAACAGACTGCAATTATCCATTACTTGGTGCAAAGGCCTGTGGTGGGGGAGAAGTTTCTCAGTCCTCCTGCTCTGACATCAGACTCACTCTGGCCCTGTATATCTAAAACTCAGGAGGGAGACTCTCAGCATTTCTGCCTCACCCTTAATGGCAGGCATCCACTTCTTCCTACTCTTAAGGGCACAGAGTAGAGTCAGGGTTTTTCTTCTCCACTGTGTAATTCCCATGGGGAAATCAAGTTCTTGGACTGGTGGAGTATCTCAGGCATGAGGAAGTTTCCTGCTTCTCTGCCAAGTCAGCTGATCTCTGGTTTGCATCAGTGCAGAATCCTGGGTACCACAATCTCTCCCACCCAGCAGCCAAAGGTTTTTCCCCAGTGTCATTCAAGGGAGTGGGAGGCGTGCATAGCCATGGTCCTCACATCAGTGACCTTTTTATAGAACCAGAAGGTCAGACACGTTTCTTGCCTTTCTCTAGTGGCATATGGCTTTGGCTCTATACCTGAGAAGCCTGGGGGAACGGGTCCAAGACAGAAAATTTTAAATATCAAATTTCAGATTCAGTAGCAACTTTGAGAAAGACTCAACAATCTCCTTCTCTTTGAATCTAACATTCCATTTTTGGTATAAATGTGCTTAGCACCAATTTGGGTTATACGACTTGCTTGGTTCCTACATGATGGATCCTACTTCTATTAAGTCTCTCAGCTCTGGAACATCTCACACTGGGTGTTTAATTATATAAATTATGCTGACCCATTCCGGCTTCATGTAACTTATCTAGACCAGGCCATGAGCTGGCTGCCCCACACTCCTCTAGGCAGATCTTCTCACTACTTCATTAGCCAGTCCTGTCTGTCATATCAAAGGAAGAGTCACTGCTTAAACAAAAAGCAAGCCTCTAGCCTGGCCCCCTCTTCACCTAGTGTAACATTACAGTATTAGAAACCAAGTCAACATGGTAGTTATATATGTTGTTTAGTTCAAAGATATGAAATTATTTCCTATTTCCCATCTATTCATCTATTAATATAAATGCAGTGAGCTATTTGGAAAGAGGCTTACCAAATGTTCACACTGACTGTTTCTGTGGAAAGGGTAAGATTTGAGCTGATACGCAGCATTATCTTTGTACTGTTTTCTATTATTCTAAACTGTTTATGGTGCTAATACTATTGTGGTTAATGGTGCATCACTTTTATAAAAATAATATGCTCTCCTTTAATAACATAATTCAAGGACAGTAATCAGTCACTTGCCTCTGATTCATGGCAGCAATCTTAGAAAGTCTCAGAATATACAAGGGTTAACACAGTGAACGACTTTCAAACGAACTGACACCACAAGAAACAAGCAGGAACAACACAGAACTTTAACTTCATGATCAGAAGCACAAACTGAATGTTCTCCTTTAAATCATGAACTCTTAAAGAGATCCATAATATGAAATCAGATACTGCAAGTTTCTTAAGAAAATTGTCTTCAATTTTATATTTTCCTCTAATCTTAGTTGGAATATACTGAAATTGATCTCATCACAGGTTGTCATTCTTTCATTTAAAAACCAAGAAATGCATAATCATTTTCCTAGAATTCTATGATGCAGTATGCTAGTACCTACTTGCAAGGTAAATACACTGATGGAACCCATTCAATAACTCCTGTATTTTTCCTTGACAGGAATTACTACCCCTATAATTTCTTTGGAAAATTTTCTAAAAAAAAAAATTACACCTTGAGGCCACTGGATGTCACTGCAGGTTTATGGAGTGTTACCCAGTGGAATTTAAACTGGGCTATAAATAAAGGAACTCTTAAAGTACTCTAAAGGGGTTGAGAAGTAAGTTGTCAGGCTCTGAAGATATATGGATATAACACTAATGCATTGGTGATATGCAATATACCAGTGATAAGATCTCTATCTGCAAATTCTTGACCTACAAACTTGAAGGAAAGGTGAGAAACAACCTAAAGCTAACAGACCTACAGGCCAAGTACAAAAATAAAGGGCAATGAGCCTAATCCTGAAAAATCAAAGAAAAAGAGAAATACTTAAAACTCCAGGAGGCATTAAAAAGTCAAAGATAGTGATCTGTTTCCCCAGAAAGCAAGATTTTTATGTCAAATGAAAACAAAACACACACTCACCAAAGAGGAGATGTGATCCCCCCCGCCCCCAGGAAACTGATATAAATGAAAGAACATGCCATTTAGATGAATGTTGCATACTTAATGACTTCCCTGGTGGCTCAGATGGTAAAGCGTCTGTCTGCAATGTGGGAGACCTGGGTTCGATCCCTGGGTCGGGAAGATCCCTGGAGAAAGAAATGGCAACCCACTCCAGTAATCTTGCCTAGAAAATCCCATGGATGGAGGAGCCTGGTGTCGGGGTCGCAAAGAGTCGGACATGACTGAGTGACCTCACTTTCACTTTGCATACTTAATAATACTAAAGACTGCATCACCTACTATATCATAAACCTTAGAATTTTCAGTGGAAAAAATGAGCAAGAAAAATTGGGGAAATTCTCTTGAAATAGCTAATCTGAATAGACAATGACCAATGTCCCCACAGGAGAAGTCAGATGATTAGTTTTACTTCTATTTCCATTATAACATTTCTCTATCTTCCCAAAAGTTTTATTAAAACACTAAAAACTGGACCTTTGTCTTCAAGAGAAAAAGAGAGACTTAAATAAAAATAAATACCTAATTCCCATGGAAATAAAACTCCATGGGATTAGTTTCAGCATCATTATATCAGGAACACACAATTCTGTTTCCATATTGATTAATTCCAGCCGAGTTGAAATTTGCATGCAATTTACAATCATTCCCTTCCACAAATGTCTTCATTTAGTAGTATTTTGAGCTTGGCATGACAAGATTATTGCAAATCACAGCTCTATCAGAAAAGAATCTGCTTTAAAAAATTACAATTTCATTGGAAATACTGCAAAAGGTAACAATTGGCTTAGGAGGAATAAACAGTGTGATGTAGCTAGTATATTATTCTTCAATTCACCAGTGTCAGACATCGATGAAGGAGCTTTCCCAAATGTCTTCATGTTAATGTGCAGAAGCACAGTTCCTGACACTGACAGCCAGAGCAGAAAAGTCAACTATGACATGTATTTGAGGGATAAAAATTAGAAACCTTACAAAAGTGTGAAAAGAAAAAAAAAAATTGTAAGGCTATCTTTTCTGAGTTTCAAATTTAGTCACCTATGCAAACTAACAAGCCATGAAAGACATAATCTATGAGGCTAATTTGGGGGTAATTGAGGAACTGCTTAATGAGTTAAGAGTTAACCTTTCAGGGAGCCTTAAAGAGGGTAAACTCTGATAAAGTCAAGTCAAGAGTTTACACACTTAAAGGGAGCAGAGGGCTTTCTGCAGGAGAAAGATCATCACTGAAAGCATCACTGGTTAAGGCAAGAGGGTCACCACAATCCAAGCTGGCTTTCTTACTGAATGGGCTGTTTTTCTTAGGCATTTCAACAGCAACATCATGTCTTTCAACAAGTCTAAACACATTTTGTGACCAAACATTTCATTAACATAGCATACCCTATTAGATTAATAAATCCTCTTGTATGAAAGGTCAAAGTAAAGATAATATTAAGGCAAATATCACTTAAATTATGGGTGCTGCTAAAAAGTCACATGTAAAAAGAATTTTTTTTTGGTTAATATATAGAGAAAAGACCATCTAATGATCCTTTGATTAGATGAAAGTGAAGGGTAAGGGTAGGCCACAAGAAGACACTTGTTCAACACTGCAAAACAGCAGAGGAGATAAAAGTAAAGGAGAAACCATGCGGATATCAATATGTATCCCTCAACCTGATGAAGAGAACAACCAACCTGCTGTAGTGATATCTCAACTACAATGAAATTTTATGGTCTTTATTGGGTAAACAGGCATATTAAGTATCAGTGAAGTAAAAGGAACATTGCAAAATATGTTGTATACATGATTTATAATTTTCACTCTTTGGGTCTTCCCTGGTAGTCCAGTGGTTAAGAACCCACCTGCAAAGGCAGGGGAGGGGTTTGATCCCTGGTCTGGGAGAATTCCACATGCCATGGGGGCAACTAAGCCTGTATGCCACAACTTCTGAAGCTTGAGCACCTAGAGCCTGTGCTCCACTACAAGAGAGAGAGTAGAGTAGCCTTCTCTCAAAGAGTAGCTCCCAATCGCCACAACTAGAGAAAGCCCATGCATACCAATGAAGACTCAGCACAGCCAAATATAAATAAAATTTGCACTTTTTGTCAATTCCTAAACTACCTTTTATGGTTACACACACACACACAATATGTAGAGTTTTTAAGTTATTTGGTTCCTCCTTGAAAATGTACAAAAATTTAGTGCCCAAACATCCCCAGTATTCCATGGCATTATGTCTGGGAACTATACATATCATAAAAAATTGTGTGCTTACAATGTAAAAAAAAAAACAATTAACAAATGCTTACTCCTTGGAGGAAAGTTATGACCAACCTAGATAGCATATTAAAAAGCAGAGACATTACTTTGCCAACAAAGGTCCGTCTAGTCAAGGTTATGGTTTTTCCAATGGTTGTGTATGGATGTGAGAACTGGATTGTGGAGAAAGCTGAGCACCGAAGAATCGATGCTTTTGAACTGTGTATTGGAGAAGACTCTTGAGAGTCCCTTTGACTGCAAGGAGATCCAACCAGCCCACCCTAAAGGATATAGGTTCTTGGTGTTCATTGGAAGGACTGATGCTGAAGCTGAAACTCCAATACTTTGCCCACCTCATGTGAAGAGCTGACTCACTGAAAAGACCATGATGCTGGGAAGGATTGGGGGCAGTAGGAGAAGGGGACGACAGAGGGTGAGATGGCTGGATGGCATCACCAACTCGATGGACATGAGTTTGGGTAAACTCCAGAAGTTAGTGATGGGTAGCCTGGCGTGCTGTGATTCATGGGGACACAACTGAGCGACTGAACTGAACCGAATGTAAAATCCACACTAATCAGAATTTGCTACTATACTACACACTCCCTCCTACATTTGATTCCCTGAAATTTTATTTATTTATATATATATATATGTATGTATGTATGTATGTATAATTGACCTAAGAAGTTCCATGCTCCATTTCTGCTCTACAATCCTTAAGGTTTTTTTGAAATTCATTTAGTCATTGAAGCCACTTTGTTTTGATTGACACACAAATTCGGAGACGTTTAACCACATGTGTTTCACACTATGTTTCACACTGGAGTACTGCCAATATTTTGTGACACCCACAGTGATCTAACACGTCACATGAGCTATTGGAGAGGATAATCACTGCTTCAAACGTGTGGGGGATTCAGCAGGAGAGAAATCGAGGCACTGTCCAAAGACACCATATCATTGTCATCTCGTGCTGTATGTCCTTGAAACAGCTTCAGAGAAATGGAATCTCCCAAGATGTATTCTAACAGGGCTGAGGAATCATGAATGTTCTGGGAGGTGATGATTAAAAATAAATGCAAGCTAATACTACAGCAAAAGCAATCAAAGGAAAGCAGAGCAATAAATAAAAAAGAAAGCTGTTTATCCAGGGTTTTCTAAAATTATGCTTTGGTGCAAAGAAATATGTAATATACCCTCACTACTAATCATGAGGCAATGGATCATGGATAGAACATTATTTATATAGTTACTGGCTTTGATCCAGTCAACTCTAGAGTCCTCTAGGTAAATCACACAGAAGCAAGACTCTCACAAGCTCAACACATAAATTATCACAAATTATCACATGTTTTTTTGGGGAAGGGAAATTCCATTCATGGACTGCACTGAACACCAAACCATTATAGAGCATGCTGCCCCACTGAGCTCCACACTCACATTCCCACAGAATGGCTTTTCTTGCATACCCCACAAGCCTCAAGAATCAACATGCCCAAAATGTAACTCAGAAAGCAAGCAGATCCAAGTACAGGCTCCTAATAACTAGCCCCTACTGCCTTTCTTAGAGATTTGTACCAGCGTTAACTCACTTGAAGAATGCAGATATATCCATCATCCTTTGAGGCCTCTTAGAACCACATTCACTCACTGCCTTAGTCCTGTCCATTTTGTATCCTAGATACCTATAGAAATGTCCCCCTTTGCTCCCAATCACATGGTCATACAAAATCATTTTTCCTGAAATCCTTTTCTGCCTCTAAATTCACCCTTATAAAAATTATCTTCACAATACTGCTTGAGTGACCTGTTTCACACACACATCTATTCACAACCCTCTATTACTTAATATCTTTCAGTGACTCTCCGTCACCTTCATAAAATGCAAACTCTTTAAAAACAAGGCTCATCAAGACTGCGACCTGGCCCCTTACTAGCCTCATTCTTATACTTTCCAAAACACCTATAGGTCAATGAAAGCATCAGGCCTTGAGCCTTGGGCTCTTCCACATGGGGTTTCACGGAATGCACTCCTCCTTCTTTAATCACCTGACTAACTTCCACTCCTACTCCAAGAACCAGTTCAGGCGTCGCACCAAAAGCTCCCTCCTTTGCACTGCTGTATTCCTGAGAGATGCATTAACTGTTTCCTTCCACGTTCTCTTCCATCACCGGCCATAAACTCATTGAGGGGGCTCTTCTCAGATGAAGCAGTTTCTACCAGGAGTAATGTTCGGTTTCCCCATGGGCATTTTAGTCTAAGAATATAGCCCTTAGACTAGAATGGTCTTAAGGGTTAAGAGCAGAAGCTGTATCTTTTACCCCCTTATCCTGAGATTTTAAAAGTACTTACATCATTACAGGCTCTAGAGGAGGGTGAAATGAATGAACAAACGAATAAGAAAACAAAGAGAGACTGCATATGAAGAAAAGTACCAGAGGATAATCAAGATACAAGTACTGTACACTGACTGAAAATAAGAACTTCACAAAAGAGAGACAATACTAAGTAACAGCAAATGTAGAAAATTGTAAAATAATGCATTTAGATTAAATGAAAATGTTAATTTGATTCAACCATTCCCTATCCCACTCCCAATTACATGGACCTTTTATAAGGAAGAGGTTCAAAATTGAGAAATTGCTCTACAAGTACACAAAGCACCAAAAAAAAAAAAATAAATAAAGCAGTCATAGATGGAAACAAAGAGATCTTGTGAAGATATAAGAAATCACAAGAATCCTCCACTACATAACCAGAAGCAGGGTATGGAGCTGTCAGTCCTGGAGGCTCACAAGAGATTTCCTTGTTAAGGACTGTTCTCTATTACCTCATTAAAAAACTGAAGTTTAACTCAGAAATCTCTTGGTGTGCCTCTGGGGCCAGTGATTCCACAACAGGCAGAAAGAAGGGATTTGAGACCATCTGAAATCCTACTTTATAATTCTGTCCTCACAGAAGAGCCCCCCAAAATGCCCTCTCTTCTATTCAGCCCACTGCTGCCCCCACAGTGAGTCACTCTCCAATTCCCCACAACAGAGCATTCTGGGACAGCAAATGCTTTGGCTGAAATATGATAGGCACAGGTGGCACCACCAGCTGCAAGTAATTTAGCTTTTCTGGCACTGCTACATCTCTTGGACTTTACATACTCTGTGTCAACAGAGAGAAGCATGAGGGAACAGGAGCCAACAAGAGAAGACAGTAAGAGAGAGCTGAGGGTGACGTGGCAGAGAGGGAATGATATTCTTAGGAACAGGTTAATTGAGGTTGTCACTTGTGTTCCTTCTTCTGCAAAAAGGGTTAAGTGAAATTGTGGACAGAGGCAATTAAGGCCAGACAAAAGGTCAGCACTATTGACACGTCAGCAGACAAAACCATCAGGATGCTCCAGATGCCCCTACCCAGCGAGAAACTGAGAGCACTCCCTGCCCTGGTAGATAGCAATATTCTGGGATGGGGGTTCTATTCCAGGTGAAAGGATTCTTCTACAAGTGGGCTGCAACGTCTCCTTTTATGCCTTCCAATAAGTCTGGTAGGCAGTCCCTTTCTTATTTCCTGAATACCAGGTTACCTGGGTAAAGTGTGACCCCAAGCTTCAGTGTGGAGAATTCAAGTCAAAGGGAAAGGATATAAGTTGGGTGTTTGGGGACCCAAGCTTTAACAAGCTATGAATTTAATATTTATTTTCCTGGTGGCCCCTCCTGACCTGGCCTTTGAGCCTAATGAACACGAGGGCAGACACAGAAGGATACCAATCATAGGATTAGGAACCTAAGGCAGGCAGTCACCAATGGAGGCTTCACTGCAAAAGTGCACCCTTTCCCATTCTAAAGAACAAAAATCCCTGATCTTTAAAACAAGGGAAGGGCAAGGACTCTTCAAGGATTACGTGCTCCTAAATGTATTTGGAGGCCATTAAGAGCAAGGACTAGATGGATTCAAGACTTTTATGCAGATATACTTTCCCTTAAACCTCTTTTCTTACTATCTACTTGCCCCACCCTCCTAGAAGCCTGTCACTGTTTCTTAATAGTAGGAACCTAAATCTGAGCTTCTTTATTCCCACATTAATTTCTCTAGTGTTCAGCCCATGGTTTTGCTTCCTTTTCTCCCCAAAGCAGAACAGACCTGAGTGAGCCACTCTTAATGAGAGATATCTCATCATACCAGGGCCACCAAGTAGGGCCAAATTTGGGCCAACATGATTTCCAGGCACATTTCTATAAGGAGATTTCCACTTGAGAAGAAAAAACCAGGCTGGCAACAAGGAATGTGCTTTCTATGCTATTGGCTGCTTACACACTAAAACTGGAGAGCAGGTCCTCAGAGGGCCACCCACAGCTCCTGAAGCTAACACCCCTCTGTCAAATACATGATGATACAATTTGATCCAAGAAAAAAATTATCAAAAATACCCTTCCAATACCAAAAAGAAAAAAAGTGTCCAACCAACCACAGTCAGAGATATAAGCAAATGAGTTTCACTCTGAGGCCAATCCATTGCATCTCATGCCATGTTTGCCCTTCTTATCACCATGTTCTGTACTCCAGCCACTATACTATCAACAGAGTCAATCATGATGCATGCCAATGGCACTGTTTATGCAATCATTATTTCGTGAGATGTAGTCCACTTGGTTTAGAACCAGAGGTACAACAGAAACTAAACTGAGTTTCTGAGAAGGAAATAAAATGCTAAATGTTGTTGTAATTCAAGCAACCAAATAGATAAAAGTTAAGATCAACAACAACAACAAAATCCTTGCTTCACAGTCTCCAATAATGCAAGGGATAATTATCAGAAATCATTTTACTCATTATTATCTTGCAAACAAGTCTCTAACTTCTATCTCCATAAAATATATCTTCAAAATATACAAATCCTTTATTTGCTTCTGAGATCCAGTCAGCACCCTTAATGAATTCCTTCCAAGTCAAGGGAAGAAATTGTTTTTCCCTTTCTCCTCTCCCATTTTTGCTGGCACACCAAACTTCCAGCCTTCAAAACCTACAGAAATGCTTGGTTGATGGACACTTTTTTCTCCAGGAAATGACATAGTGACATAGGTAAAAGGTGATTTGGATAGACTGCTGTGTCACAAATTGTCAGGATCTGATTTAGAGGCCTTGCTTTTGTCAAGAAAGACAGTTGGATGTCTGTTTAAAGAAGTACTGGGAATATTTTCATCAAAGGTTTGAATTGAAAAACAGTGGGAGGTAAATATCTGAGATGCTGCCGAGAAAGACTGCTATATCTCTGCAATTACCATTAACAGAGGACAGCAGTAGTTCAATGAAGTAATTCAATCTGGTGGCCTACATTTTATCAGACAGCAATTTTGAGCTCTGACATAAAAGTCTACCAGAAAAGGACTGGGTTCTTTTGTATGCATTTTCTCTTCCCTAATTCTATAAAAACTGGATGTATTTGCTTCATAAAGAACAATCATGCATCTCGGAACATTTAACAAAGGTCCGTGAGATATTTCTCTGATGGAAGTGTGCATTGTGACCTGCTTCAGAGTGAATTTTTGTGTTAGCTGTCTGAGCTAAAGAAAGGTATCACAGTATAATAGGTTGGTGTATTTAAAACACAGGAAGATAAGAAAAGATGGGGACAGATGCACAGGCATTACAAACTGCAGGAAAATAGTCTAAAGACAGATTTATTGAAGTATAATTGAAACATAATAAATTTCATGCACTTGAAATGTACCACTTGATAAATTTTGACATATGAACAGATCTGTGAAACTGTCATCACAATCAAGATAAAGAATATATCCTTTACCTGAAACATTTTACTCATGCCTCTCAGTAATCCCTCCTTCCCAACTCTCCCTCTCTGCACTTGCCTCTCCAGGCAACCACAGATCTCCTTTCTGTTACTGCAGTTTCACTGGCACTTTCTAGTATTTTATATAAGTGAGTTTGAGCAAGCTCCAGGAGCTGGTGATGGACAGGGAAGCCTGGCGTGCTGCAGTCCATGGAGTCACAAAGAGTTGGACACAACTGAGAGACTGAATTGAACTCAGATATAAGTGAAAATATACTTAAAATCTCTTTTATCTGTAGCTTCTTTCAGTGAGTATAATTATTTCGAGAATCATGCATGTTGTTGCCTGCAACAATGGTTTGTTTTACTTCTGAGAAAGATTCTGGGGTGGAGAAGAGGGGATGTGATGTGTACCATAACTGTTTATTCATTCAATTGGCCATGGACATTTGCACCAGCTTCAGTTTTTGATAATTACAAATAAAGCTGCTATGAATAATCATGTAAAGTTTTTGTATGGACATGTGCTTTCTTTGTGTTTGGGTAACTAGTGGAATGGTTAGATCATGTTGCAGATATGTTTAATTTTTTAAAAAGCTCCCAAACTGTTCTCGAAATTGATTGTTCCCACCAACAATGCTGAAAAATTCCAAGTTCTTCACACATATCCTCGCCAACTTGTTATGGTCAATCATTTTATTACATGCATAGTGATAACTGATATATGTAATGACTAAAAATATGAATCATCTTTTCACGTGCATGTTTCTCATCTGTATATCTTCTTTCATGAAGTGTCCATTTAAATCTGATGATATTTTAACTAGGTTGATGGGGTTTTTAATTACATAATATTGAGTTTTTCTTAAATACATTCTGAGTATGTCTTTAATCAAATATCTGCTTTGCAAAAATGTTCACATAGCCTGTGGATTATTTTTTCATCTTATCAGTGACCTTTGAAAGATGTAGTCACTGGGTATAAAATTCTAGGTTGGCACTTAAAAAAAAAAAAAAGCATATTGCTCCATTTTCTCTTTACTTGCATTTTTTTCTGACAAGAAATTTACTGTCATTCTAATGGTTGCTACCCTGAACTTAGGTTTTTCACCTGTGGGTTTGTTATTCTGTCTACTTAAGACATTTTCTCTTTCTCATTGGTTTTGAGAACTCTGATTATAACATGTCCTGTTTTCCTTATCTGCCTATAAAGTGTCTTTTTTTTGCATTATATTTCCTTCATGTTTCTTGGGCTTTGACCTGTAGGTTTATAGTTTTCATAAGATACTGAAAAATTCCAGACATCATTTCTCTCATATTTTTGTCTCCTTCGGGATTCCAAGAAGATGTATGTTTGGCTGTACAAAGGTGACACACAGCCCACTGGTGCTCTGTTCATTTAATAAATTTTCTTTTCTCATGTTTCATTTACACAGTCTCTATCCCTCTAACTTCAAGTACTCTAATCTTTCCTCTTGCAGTATCTAATCTGCTGTGAGCCACTTACACTTTTAATCTCACACCTTGTAGTTATTTCTAGACATTCAATTTTGTCCTTATATTATTTAACTTTTTAAACATATAGAACACAACTATACTACACTAACTTTATTAATGTTCTTGGTTGCTATTTCTAACATGTACATCACATCTGGGTCATTTCTGATTGGCTGATTTTCTCATTATGAATCATATTCTCTCAATTCCTTGGAAATCTGATTATTTTGAATTAAATCTAACATAATTATTCTAGGATTCAATTACATTCTTAATTGGGTGCCACATAATTATTCTAGGATTCAGTTAAGTTGCTTGAAAAAGGCTCATCCTTTTACATCATTCATTTAAAATGAATATTAATTCATCTAAAATGAATTTAAAATGAACAAATTTGAGTCAGGTGCAGTGAGGTAGATGAACCTAGAGTCTATTATACGGAGTGAAGTAAGACAGAGAAAAACCAGAATCATCTATTAACGCATATATATATGGACTCTAGAAAAACAGTACTGATGAACCTATTTATAGAGAAGAAATGGAGACACACAAATGAAACTTGTGGACAAAGCAGGGTAAGGAGAATCTATGAGAACCTTAGAAACCATCACAGTGTGTGTGTGTGTGCTTATCCAATCATGTCTGATTCACAGAGACCCCATGGATGGTAGCCCACCAGGCTCTTCTGTTCAAGGAATTCTCCAGGCAAAAATACTGGAGCGGGTACCAATTCCCTTCTTCAGGGGAATCTTCCCGACCTAACGATTGAACCCAGGTCTCCTGCATTGCAAGCCTTTTTTTAACTGTCTGAACTACCAGGAAAGCCTCATATATATAATACAATATCATGTGTAAAATAGGTAACTAGCAGGAAGCAGCCATATAACACAGGGAGTCCAGTCTGGCACTCTGTGACAACCAAGATGGGTGGGATGGGGTAGGGGGAGAGAGGC